>JAJOOS010006742.1:0-41958 GCA_029582725.1 Solanum chiquidenum
ATCACATGAATTAGCTTGTCGAGTCTAAGAGAACAAATTTTGCACCCAGAAAGTGAGTAGGGAAGAGAGCCATGTGATTGCTTGGTCTTGAGATGTTTGCTTCTGCACAAGTGTCGTTTAGAGTCATAGTGCGTCGCTTGAGGACAAACAATGAATTTAAGTTGAGGGTGTGCTAGACATAGTAAAGAGATAGAAATTGATACCAGAAATCGATACCAAAAAGTGTTTCCATCAAATGGGTACGATAGATATTGTCTTTACACACGTCTAAGATGAAGAATCTTCAATACCCACTTCCAATTTCTTAGAAATGGAAATCTTCAAATCTTCAAATCTAAGGAAAAATGTCTCTCAAACTCAGTCCTCAATTTCAATAACTGAATAATAATATGATTCCCTACAAAATCTGATAGTAAGCTAAAAATTTAAACAAGTATTTATAGTTGTCAAAAAGTGTGTTGCGAAGGACCACTCGATGCAATTAGTCGGGATCGCCGATCCATTCGGTGATCCGCCCTTTGATCTGGTTCATCGCCTTTCTACATTTGCCTTCAGTAATTTCAAGTTATATAACATTGGGCGATGGAGTACTGCATCACGGAATTGTTTGGCGACTCGCTGACTGCTCCTTTATCTCGTCGACTTGATTTTCTCCTTCAGAGCTTGGCACATTGGAACATTAGGCGAGACCATAGCCATTCGGTGAATCACCTAATGGTTTAGGTGATCCTCAGGCCATCTTTTCTTTGTTCTTTTCAGCTGCCTTGTTCCTTTCTGCCCAATAGTGTCCATGCTTAGTCTCTAATTCCAAATACCTGAAACTCAAGGATTTTCATCAGTTATTGAGACAAAATATGCATTTGAGGACACTAAATCTATCAAAATAAAGCCCTAAAAGAGTCCAAATCGTGAACTCATCATCGTGCCATAAAGTTTTAACTCTATTAGGTCTTTCTCCTAATCCGTGCCCGATGTTTTTCAGGATGACCACTACAAGGGCTAACTTTAGAAGGGATGAGGAAGACAATGTGGATCAATAAATTCCTCCACAAGTTCCAATTGACTTTTAGGAGAGAAAGTAATAAATGAGAAGCTTAGGTTTGATTTTCAACTATTGACTCAGGCCGGTATAGTAACTTCTATGGGTCAAAGATGGAGGAAGATCCTCAAGAGTTTATATAAGAGATCTCTAAGGTGTTAGACCTTGTGGGAGTGACTCCGGTAGAGAAGGTTGAGTTGGCTTCTTGTCAACTCAAAGGGATTTCACAATTATGGTATGATCAATGGAAAGAGGCTAGACCGGTAGGATTGGGTCCCATAGAGTTGGAAGGGTTCAAGAGAGCTTTTCTAGATAGGTTCTTTCCTTTAGAGATGAGAGAAGCTTTAGTGCTTGAGTTCATTAACCTTATACAAGGTGATATGAGTGTTAAGGAATATGCATGGAAGTTCACCCAATTGTCTAAGTATTCTCCAATTCTAGTGTTCGATCCTAGGTCGGGAATGCGTAAGTTTATGTCGGGAGTGTCTGATTTAGTAGAAAAAAAATGTCGTATGGCCATGCTTGATCATGATATGAATATTTCTCACCTTGTGATTTATGCTCATCAAATTGAGAAAGAGAAACTTGAAGAAAGGTTTAGGGAGTAAAAGAGTTTTAGGATTGATGATGGTAATTCTCCTCTTGAAAGGTTCTCCAGACAAGGTCCTTCTAGGAATTCCTCAAGACATAGCCCAGAAAGGGTGTCTAACCCTAAGTCTCAAAGAAATGATAGTAAACCCCTATTTCCTACTTGTGCTAGATGTGGCAAAATACATAAGGGTATATATTTAGCCGATATGGAGGGCTGTTATGGTTGTGGTTGGAGTGGCCACAAAATGAGAGATTGCCCAGTACTTACCACTAGGGGAACAAAGAGGAAACAAATTAGGTCCTATACTCTCCAATCTAGAGGTGAACAAGGGAGTTCGCCAAATGTTGCTCCCGATATGTGTTTCATGCTTTATTAGTTTCTGAAATGCTTGTCTTTTGTGACTTAATAGAATTGGCATGATAGTCTATGATGTTGCTTTTAGTATGAATGGGTTGCATTATGATTATGTTTTTTTGGTGATAGAACCCGACTTAGTCAAGATGAGTTTTGGGGTATGTTAATAGATTTGATGAATAGAGTGTTTGAGTAATGCCTAGGTGTGTTGAGAGAATAGACTCCTCAAAAGGGTAGAAGTGTATTTCACTATGGTTTAGAATCATCTTGTTTGATGGATGTGAAATCTTAGTGATGAGTTGCTCAGACTTTAGAATTGAAGGAAATGATGCTTAGAAGAGTCCGTATAGGCTTACTCCCAAGAGGGAGATGATGTGCTTAGATAACAAGGTCGTTGAGTGTTCTTGATGTTAATGATTTATGTTGGCTTGAAAATATCACCTTCAGAGGTGTAGTGAGTTGGGTAGATTAGTCCCGGTTTTGTAGGTTCATATGAGATCTTGAGTGGAGTTGGTAAGGTTGCTTGTGAACTAGAGTTGCTTAATGAGTAGTACCGCCGTATCCAAATTTCCATGTCCCTTGGATATAGAAGGGTGTTGGAGATCTTACATTCACAATTCCCTTACGAAGAGTTGGGAGTTAATTTGAACTTCTCTAATTTAAAAATACCGGTAGGGATCTTAGACCGGCAAGTTAAGAAATAAACGAGAGCAAGGAAGTTGTTTTCATGAAAGTGTTAAGGAGCGGTCTTTTAGTGAGGGTTTTAGGTGAGGTTCTACTAGGGATGCCAAGGGCCAATGAGATGTCCCGATGTCCTCATCCTTTTTCCTTCTATTCCTCCTGTAGAATTTAAATGGTGAGCACCTCATGGTTTGTGCCTTATGTGAAGTCATGTGTAATTTATGTGTTTTCAATGATTTCCTTATGTTATGCATGTTCTTGAGAAATTCATGTTTAGAAAGAAAATGAGTTTTCATGATTTATGTTCCTCATGTTCTTGTGCATTAACTATAAGTTGCTTGTTTTACTTAATGAGATGAAATGATGAGCATACTTTAGTATGCTTTTGAGAATGAAATGAATATTGGCTCCATGATATTGTGTTGAGCATTCTTTTAGTTGGAGAAGGTAGTTCCTCCTATGAATATGAGAAACGTTGAAATTCCATGCATTTTGGTTTGTTAGATGTAGTTCCTACTTCATTGTGTTTCATTGAGTATGTTTAGCTTGAAGTCAAAATTTTCCTCTTTGTTTGTGTGCATTTACATGTGTTGCATGCATGATGGGTTGCTAGTCTAGAGTCATTTCCTTTAAGAGGTGTTTAGAATCGTCATTTGAGGATGAATGTTCCCAAGGGAGAGATACTGTAAATCCCCTAAAACTAATAGGCTAAACTAGAGCTTGACGTGAGGGTTAGAGTCGTAGATATGGCTTCCCAAACTTAAAATGAAGGGTTGAGGGTTAGAAAGTCAAGGTACGACTCTCCAAGGACCAACCAAAGGTCCTTGAGGATGACCCTAGCAAATTGCCCAAGAAAGGTTGCCCAAGGCAGTGCACTAATGGAGGGACTCACGTCCCGTAGGGGATCCACGCCTCGTGGATGGTCTCGTGGGTTAGGGTCCCAAAAGTTCACTTGCATACCACCACCCATGGAAGACCAACACACCCCGTGGGTCCACCCACGACCCGTGGGTCCACCCACGACCCGTGGGTGTGGTCTTATGGGTGATGCAATGAAGTTGTTTCAAGCGGTTAAGTGAGGGTTAGTGGGTCATTTCGGATTTAATTAGGGGTTAAGTGGTGTCATTTTAACCTTACTCAGGACACCTATATAAATACTTTAGACCCTTACTTAAGTGATTCCAAATCATTATTTTCTAAATCCCCAAAAGAAACCCAATTCCCTCTCAAAAAATCCTCTCTCTAGAAAGACGAAGAAGAAGAAGAAGAAGAAGAAGAAGAACAAGAAGAAGAAGAAGAAGAACAAGAAGAAGAACAAGAAGAAGACAAAGAACAAGAAGACAAAGAAGAAGAAGAAGAGGACGAAGAATAAGAAGAAGAAGAATAAGAAGAAGAAGGAGAAGGAGAATAATAAGGAGAAGGAGAAGGAGAAAGAGTAGGAGGAGGATGAGGATGAGGAGGAGGAGGAGGAGGAGGAGGATCAGGAGAATGAGGAGGAGGAGGAGGAGGAGGAGAAGGAGGAGGAGGAGGAGGAGGAGAAGGAGGAGAAGGAGAAGGAGAAGAAGAAGAAGGAGAAGAAGGAGAAGGAGAAGGAGAAGAGGGTCAAGCTAGGTCAAGACTCCATTGTTTCAAGCTTGATAGGCTTTGTAATCAATGTATGATGGATTATTCATTCATGGATAACTTTAATCCATGAAGCCCCCATGTTACTCCCAATTGTGAAGATGAATCCCCAATTCTAGTTAGGGTTCCTTTCGATATTATGGGTATTGTTGTGTGTTGATCCAATTGAGTGGATAGTGGTTGTTTATGATTGTTTTTTATGTAATTACATGTTTTTAGTGTGATTATACATGTATTCATTATTAACCTAAGATTTTAGGGTGAAATTGACATAGTTGGTCTTTATGCCATGAAAGGGAAATTGAAGGCTTATATGTGACCTTCTAAGATTGATGAATTTCTTGAGATTAGAACACCTAGATATGAATTGCCTAAAAGCTAAGCTTGTAGACATGAATTGATTAGATTAGGGATTATTTGATTGATCATGATTAGTAGTGTTGAAGATTGCGTTTATACGATGATATATGACTAGATTTGCTTAAGAAAGAAGCATGTGGTTAGATTGTCTTGAGAATTAGGCACATATGATGATCATGTGAAGTATTGCTTGTGAGTAAGGCTTGTAGTATGAAGGTGATTTCTAGGGCCTTGAGGGTAAAAGCTACTATGTGAATTACTAATATTAAGGCTTTAATAGTGAAGCTTATATGATGATGGTAGACTATTAGATAGAATTGTTGTGGAAGGACTTTATCGACCTAATCTACATCATTAATGTTTGAATGCATAAAGTGATAGAATCACATGAGTTAGGATGATATCCACGTATAGTGCTTGAACCCTAGGGGGGTGATTGAAAGTGAGTTTTGAACCTCAAGGAGGTGAAGTATGAGATTATGCTTGTAGTAATTGAACTACTTGAATTATGATTATATCCATGTCTAATGTAGCAATTCTAGATGTGTTGATTTGATATGAGCTTTGACCCTTGAAAGGGCAAGATATGATATTATGCATGCTTTATGAAGTTTAGTACATGCTTTAAGAACACCCTGACAGTAAAGTGAATATGCTCATGATCTACTTATTGTGTTGTTGAAAGGTTTTTCTCATATACACACTTATGCATGAATATGATATGATGTGAGAGGTTTTCTCTCTATATAGTGATTCTAAGGTTAAAAGACTAGTCTCACCTAATGAATTTATATGAAGACATGGATGGTGAAAGGTTATTCTCACGCATGATCTAATGAGCTATAGTATGAGTTGTGTTGGATTGAGTGTCAAGACATTCTTCCATTGTA
This sequence comes from Solanum chiquidenum, assembly GCA_029582725.1. Taxonomy (NCBI): domain Eukaryota; kingdom Viridiplantae; phylum Streptophyta; class Magnoliopsida; order Solanales; family Solanaceae; genus Solanum; species Solanum chiquidenum. The sequence goes on from JAJOOS010006742.1 coordinate 5,540, forward strand.
ACACTTTGGAAATAGTAGGCTAAACTAGAGCTAAACGAAATGATTACAAATCATAAAATGACTCCCCGTAGATTAGTAGATCATATAGAGTTGAAATGAGGGTTACAAGGGTCAAGGCTAAGGGGCAAGTGCCAAGGCAAAGGGGCTAAGCCAAGGCCAAAGGCCAAGGCTGCCCCAAACTTGGGAACACTGCCTCAACTTCCACGGCCATCACCACGGCCAATGGTATTGACCACGGCTCATGGGAGGCCTCGTGGAGTTGCCTTGGCCAAGTAGGAGAAGCCCCCAAGTGGCCTAGCCACTGCCTCAAGGTCCACGGCCAATGGTCTTGACCACAGCTCATGGAGCCCCTCGTGAAGATGCCTTGGGCAAATGAGCTAGGGGCTTCAAGTAGCATAGCTACTGACTCAAGGACCATGGCTCGTGGTCTTGATCATGGCTCGTGGAGCCCCTCATGGGAATGCCTTGGGCTTGTGAGCTTGTGGCACCAAGTGCCTTTCTACTGCCCCAACTTCACGAGTGGGACCACGGCTCGTGAAGGTGGCTCGTGACACCTGGGAATGGTCACTTAATGAAGGTTAGTTAAGTGTTTTCCTTTTTAAGTCCAATTAAAGTGGGGTCGTTTTGGGTATTTTTAGGGGTACTATATGAGTTGTTTTTAAGTCAAAATTCCCTAAACTAAGTCATTTTTCTCAAACACCTAAATCAAACCAAAAGTTCATCTTCCTCACAGTATTTCTCTCTCTATAACTCAAAGAAAAATAAGAGTAGAATTGGAGCTAGGGTTTGTTGATTTCAAGGATTCTTCCTCAAATTTCTTGGAGATTCTCAATCAAGGTACGATGGCTTTTCATATATGGGTAGCTTTCACCCATAGAGTCCCTTCAAAACTTGATTTCAAAGCTTCCAATTTCCCTAAAAGTTAGGGTTTCAATCTAAGTCATGACTTCTCTTTCAAAACGTTTTCAATGGTTTAATTATGAAGGATTATGATTTAATTGATGATTTAATGTTTATTTATGATGAAATTCCTCCAAGAACCCATAAATCCCCCATATTGCTAAATTGTGAATTCATGATGTGGGTTGATTGATTATAGAAGTATGTCAATTGATTATGTATATATTGATTGAGTTTATTGAATCATGATATTCTCCATATCTTATGTAGTAATTCTAGATGTTTGGGTTGAATGTGATTCATGGTCCGTGAAGGGTAAATTATGAGGGTTTGTACATGTTAATGAGAATTGTGTGTGAGCTTGTGATTCACTTAGAAAGTGAAGTTTCTATGACTATGGTGTAATTGTGGTATTGTTGAAAGATCATTCTCCCCATACCCTTACACAAGACTATGCATGAAATGTATATGACTATGATAGTATTGTTGTGTTGATTGAAAGGCTATTAGCATGAACACACTATGATCATGATGTGAAAGGTTTACTCACATACTAACGATTCTAAGGTTGAAAGTCCATTCTCACCTAATTGAATCTATGAGCTATTTTATGAGTTGTGTCGAATGAAGGGTAAGATACTCCTTCCTACATGTAATTACAATTCAAGACTAAATATGTAAATTTGGGAAAGTAATGCTTAGCACCGAGTGGATATGAAATGTGAGGTAGAGGCCCTCCTGTCAATTTAAAAGGCCGGGTCATCTAAAGTAATCTCATGAGATAGAAGATCCCCCGTCAATACAATAGGTTTGGGGTTTCTAGAAGCAATCTCCCTATCCCATAACTATGTGCCCACATAGGTCTTTAGCTAATGGATTTACCTAAAAGATAATACATTTAGTTCTACCTTAGGCAAGTAGGACATCTATTTTTGGTGTGGAACATGACACCGGATTCCATGTAGCTCACATGGTCTATGTCGGTTAAGGCTATTTCCCTACATGACAAGAATATGAATATGACAAGAACATGAACATGAACTATACTTATGACTTCTCAATGAGTTCTACTTAGTGTGAGTGGGGGTATGGTAGTTCACTTATGCATTGCACAAGTAGGCTTTGGAAAGGGGTCATGGTGTGGTTTTATTATGCTATGAAGATATGTGAATTTATGCACGTATGATATGGATTGTTGCTATGAGTTGCTTTCCTTGTTACAAGTTAATGAATATGAATGTTTCCTTGTTTATGAGTATTGGCTATGGATGAGGACAAGTTATGATATGTATGATTATTATGTCCTAAAAGTGGTACTTAGTATTAGATAGGATTATGGAATCTTGTCTATGCATTGCACAAGTATAACTTAAGGGTTGCTTATGAGTTGGCTTGACTTATGTATTTACACTATGGTGCATGATGACTCTTAAAAATGATATAGTGCATGGTTTTAACTAAATTATCCCTTTTTGCATGTTTTAAGGATTTTATTGCATGCCTTCCATACTTGGTACAATTTTGTACTAACCCATATTTTCTACATCTTTCTATAAGTGTAGGTCCCGGTTGTTGAGATTTGCTCTCCTTTGGTAAAAAGCTTGGACTGATTCTCTCCTTTGTTTGGTGAGTCCTCATGGTTCGAGGACAAGAGTTATTCATTCTAGTTTCTTCTTATGTTCTACTTTGAGACTATGTTGTAAAGGGTTGTGACCCTTATTGATATTCGATTGTATTAGATGGTTATTGAGAAAATGTCTAGACTTCTATGAAAAGACTTCGATTGTAAAAAGTTTTAATTTTGCATCATTTTTATTACTTATGTTTATGATATCCTAAGGGCTTGTATGAGACCATTTCGGGGTCAAGTACGCCGTGTTACATCTAGGGGGTACCCCTGGGTCGTGACAAACTTAGGATCCGAGCACAAGGTTTAGAATGATTCTAGGATGATGTCTCATAAACCACGTCTAATAGAGTCTTGTTCATAAGTGTGAAGCGCGCCAAATTTATGAATAAGAGGCTATAATATGCTTAGGAAATTCCACTTCTTTAATTACTATTTAGTCGTGCCTTAGAGTTTTAACTCTATGAAGTCCTTTTCCTAACCCTTTTCTTGTGTTTATATGATATGAATACAAGAAGGGCGAACCAAGAAGGATGGAAGAGGAGAATGTGAATGAGGGAGTTCCTCCCCAAGCTCCTCAAGATAATCGAGCCCCGGCTAATCCTCCAGCTATGACGGATGTAGAGGTTAGGTCGGCCTTTCTAACATTGTCTCAAGCTATGATGGCCCAAGCCAACAGAGATGTTGGGCCTCGTGTGAACCCTAATGTGAGTACAACTGCATCAAGGATAAGGGACTTTACTAGGATGAATCCTCCCGTGTTTCATGGCTCCAAGGTGGAAGAGGATCCACAAGGGTTCATTGATGAGGTCTATAAAGTGCTTGATGCTCTGGGAGTGTCTCCACAAGATAAGGCGGAATTAGCCGCCTACCATTTGAAGGATGCGGCTCAAGTATGGTATGAGCAATGGAAGGGTGAGAGACTCGTAGGAGCAGGCCCGGTAGATTGGGAATTGTTCAAGTCGGTCTTTCTGGATAGGTTCTTTCCCCTAGAGTTGAGGGAACAAAGAATGCAAGAGTTCATAAATCTTCGACAAGGGGGTTTGAGTGTGAAGGAGTATGCCCTAAAATTCACTCAATTGTCCGAGTATGCTCCAACCTTAGTGGCAGATTCGGGGGCCAAGATGAACAATTTGTGATGGGGGTATCCGACTTGGTAGTCAATGTATGTCGTTCGGCAATGTTAATCCCAAGTATGAATATTTCACGTCTCATGGTGCATGTCGAACAAATTGAGGAACAAAAGCTCAAGCAAGTAAATAGAGAGGTGAAGAGGGCAATGTTCGATGATGGGAATTCTTCAAAGGGTAAATTTGAGGGTCAAGGTAGACCAAGGTTCAAGAGAAGGTTCTCCAACCAAGGCTCCTCTAGTGCTCCAAGGATCAACAAAGATAGGGTGTCTAACCCTAAGCCTCAAGGAGGCAATAGTGGTGGATCTTCTATGGTGAGGCCTACATGTGCTAAGTGCGGTAAGAAATATGATGGTAAATGTCTTTCCGTCATGGGTGTTTGCTATGGTTGTGGTAAGAGTAGCCATCAATTGAAGAATTTCCCAACACTTGCGGCCAATGGGAGAGAAGATAAGCAAACTCCTCCTAGCGGTTCAAATTCCGATGCTCCCAAGAAAACAGCTTCTATGCTCTTCAATCCCGAGGTGACCAAGAGAGCTCCCCGGATATGGTGATCGATATGTTACAAGTCTTCTCTATTGATGTATATTCATTGTTAAATTCCAGTGCCACTTCATCCTTTTTGACACATTTTGTGGACATGAAATTTGAAATACTCCCCGAGGTGTTAATAAAGCCTTTTTCGGTTTCTACCCCGGTTGGTGACTCGGTAGTGGCAAAAAGAGTCTATAGGAGTTTTCCTATTTCTTTGTCCCATAAAGTTACCTTGGTGGAGTTAGGCATGTTAGATTTTGATGTGATTTTGGGTATGGATTTGTTGCATGTATGTTATACCTTTATTGATTGTAGGATCAATTCCCAAATGAGTCTATTCTAGAGTGGAAGGGGGGAAATTCTATCCCTAGAGGTCAAATTGTCTCTTGTCTCAAAGCTAGGAAAATGATCTCCAAAGGGTGTATTTACCATCTTGTTAGGGTTATGGATGTTGAGTCCAAAACCCCTTCTCTAGAGTCGGTTCCGGTAGTGAATGAGTTTCCAAAAGTTTTTCCTGATGATTTGCCTGATATTCCTCCTGAGCGGGAAATAGACTTTGGCATTGATCTTTTACCGAATACACAACCTATCTCCATTCATCCTTATAGAATGGCTCCGATTGAGTTGAAAGAGTTGAAGGAGAAACTAAAGGATTTGTTAGACAAAGGCTTTATTCAACCGAGTATCTCCCCATGGGGTGATCCGGTGTTTGACGTGAGGGTTAGAGTCGTAGATATGGCTTCCCAAACTTAAAATGAAGGGTTGAGGGTTAGAACGTCAAGGTGTAGAAATCCCTTTCTACTCTAGAAAAGGAGCATGTGTGTTGGTCTCACGTGCCAGAGTAGCAGGGTCGACAACGGACATGGAGTGTGGTGGTGGCAACTTCTTCCAAGCTGTATTATCCCTCTAATACTCGACCTCGATCCTTTGAATGTAAATGGAGGAGACTGGTGTGATCCTTACATTAATTTTCCCTCTAAAGGGAATTCCCACTCTCTTGCATAGCTGAGTAATAAGCACCGGGAAGGAAAGAGAGGTATGCTCTTGTTTGGCCGAAAGTAAGACCTCATCCTCAATGATTGCACCCATATTGATCCTCTCTCTCTCAGTAATAGAACCCACTAACATATCCTTTGGATGCCGTAGTAGATATTCATTTTGGGACGGTATCATGTTGCTACTTATAAACCTGAACCAGTATCTTACCACTATGCTCATGTTTTCCTTCTCTATCTTGGAACCTTCAACCTTCTATGAAGGAGCAGACTCATTGGATATTAGAGGGGCCAACCACTTCTTTAGTGCATCCAATGTCTTCATCATCCGAATACTGTACTCATTAGTCTGATTAGCCGGGGTGCGCAATACTACATTAATTGTAGTGGCAAGACACTGCACCATTTTACCCCGCACTTCAATTTCATCCACTGTCTTCTAAATAGTCCCTTTTATCTTTTTCGGCAATGCCTTGGTATATGCATCATAAATCTCTTGTACCCACTTTGGTACATATGGTTTCCTGGCTTTTGTGAACTGTTCCAGCTTGTGGAATTCAATTGCCTCCCATATTGCTTGATACATACTCATGACTATGTCAGTCGAGAGTAGACACTCCTCTAAAATGGTTCATTCCCCTTCTACCTTGAGCCTATATAAAGCCCTTGCAACTATAATTGGGAGAACACGAGAAGCATGATTTTGATCCTGTGGGGGCGACACCAACTTTAAGCAAATGTTCACATTTTCGTAGCTATGTGTTTTCTCACTTTCTTACCCCCCGATAGTAGGGATCTAAGGGTTGAACTGCTGTGTATGAGAAACCTTAGAAGGCTCGTAGACTTAACTCTACACTTAAAATTTAGGAATACGAGACTTGACATATTAGTTAGCACCAAAAGTTATGAATTTAGTCATATATTAGGGTGAGTTTTGGGTCTAGGCTAGATATATAGTAATATGGGTGTCTAAAGACTCATTTATTTATGATTATTGCATATTGATAAATTCAGAACATTCAGAAGCTTTACAAAATAGAAAGGCGAACTCTCGAGGAATTTGTGGTATGTGTTCGACTTTCAATGTATGTTAAAACTTTCAGACTTCATTGAAGGACATTTTTTATAGTTAAATATTAAAAATGGAATAGTCAATGGGTAAGGGTGAAAGATGTGGGTCTCGTACCAATGGTGTGAAAGGCATTGGTACGAGTACCAGTGTTATGAAGAGAAAGTTTATTACTATAGAATGTCAGATTGTAATCCGTGAATTCCAAAACATATGGGCATTAGCTGCTATATTATTGACTTGATTTCTTTGTGTGATTGTGTTTCTTTATTGAACTCGTATATTTGTGATAGTTGAGGTGATTATATATCATACTAATATTTGATTGATTGAGATGCATCATCATCTCCTTTTATTGAAACCATAATGTGTGCAAGCATTTACATGAGATTAAGAATAAGTTGGGCATGTGCAGATGGTTTGTGCTAGGGATTGAGATATGTTATGATTATAAGTTAGGCACGTTGAGATCGTATGTGCTGGAGATTATTTGATTTTATGATAGTGCATTGAGATTGTCTTCACAGACACGTAGAGATCATCCGTGTCGGTATTTTTACCTCGCGAGTCCCATGGGTCACAAACTCTCGATGTATTTCTAAAATTTATCGTGTATATACGATTGGGAGAGTACTTGGCATTTGAGGTATATCATTTCATGGTGTCGCATTGCATTGCATCTCATTACATCTTTCATTCTTGTTGATTATGTGTTTTATTGGTGGTTGGACAGTACATGATATTTGATTTCCCCTATTTAATGAAGCTTGACTGAATATATAATATGGACTTGTATAAATGAAAGGATGATTCTCTTATATGTACTCTTGTCACTACTTCTTCGTTATCCGTCTATGAGACATACTGGGACACGTAGTTTCGTACTCATACTACACTTGTTGCACTCTTATGGTGCAGATTCGATTCTGAATACAAGCACATCTTGTGGAGTGTATAAAAAATTAAGTTTCCAAAGACTAGAAACTCTTATGCATAACTTTACTCAAATGGGCATAACTTTTTACTCAGATCTCGGTATTTAGCAAATCTTGCGGCATTCGAAAGAGGACTCAAAGACTTTCGATTTGATAGATCATGAGACACCTAATTCTTTATGTTCTAAAAGATATGGTAGTTTTAAGATGACCCAAGTGAAATCTATTAGTGAAACTCAATTGGAAATAAAGTTTTCAATTCAACTTTATGCTAGGGGATTCTAGTGATCTTAACATCTAAGAAAATTTAGAATCACTCGGTACATATCTTATTCACCATGAACAATAAATCGAGTCTTAACTTAGAAATTTTTGGGATGTTACAATGACCCAACACCCAGAGCGTGTTGGGCCATTAATTAAACCATCTTGAGTCTAAAAGGCTTTCAGCCCAAATGGACGCTCAAATATATGTGTTTAAATGTGAAAGATGTATAGATCATTTGACAAACCATTTTGTCTTAGGCTTGGGAGTATATTTTAATTGCTTATTTAGTTAAAAAGGATCTTCACAGGGTACCATTTCATCCAAAAGACATTGGCGTTTTGAGATGACAAGAAGTTCAAGAAGGAAGGACTTTTATGAAGGCTTAAGTTAGGATTGTACCCTTGCATGAGGCAAATTATTTATATATCATTTTTTCTTATTATGTATCCCCATCCAGTTTATTCGTAAAGTTTATATATTATGGTTTTAGGGGCAATGGAATGTTCAAAATTATATTATACATTCTTTAAATCATTTGGCCTACCCTTGATACAAAGGGTCACATATTTGTTCAGAATGCACAATAATTATTTACATGTTATATACTATGACTATTTGTGTGAATGCGTTACTTTATTTTGAGACATTCTAACCTACTCATTTTTTAAATTTTTTCTAGAATTGTTTAAGTACATATATCAAATCATTATATATCAAAAATGTTGATGAGTCTGAGATTTTGACTCATTTAGGGCTTTGTTTTGATAGTTTTAGTGTCCTTAAATGCCTAATTTATGCTCTAAACTGATGTTAAAGTGTTGATTTGTAGCATTTAAGGCTAAGGAGCAAGGCAAGGATACTACTTGGCAAAAAGGAGCAAACAAGCTGAAGAAGTGAAGAAAAGCGATCGTGGTGATCGCCAAGACCGCTCGACGCACCGCCGATTGGCTCTTCTAGCTCGCTTAAAGTTCCAGCATGCCAGCCTTGGGAAAAAAACCAAGTTGGCGATAAAAATGGGCATTCAGCAAATCGCTGATCCACTCCACGATGGCCACCTTGATCGCCTAAAGTCATAGAACCCTTAGGACAACTGACCAATGCAAACCGGTGATGGATTGGAGCAAATGGCGGATCGCCGACTTGTTCGATGAAGCCCGACTTATATTGCCCAATGGCCTTTCAGGCCAAAATTTGGCAACTATAAATTGAAATTTTAAATGAAGATTTAGTATCATGCGATCATTCAGAAAAGTTTTCTCTTAGTTTTTGAGTTCCATTGTAGACTTTGAAGCTTTTCAGGCTCAAACTTAAAGATTTGCAAGTGGGTTTTTGAATTTACTCAATTTGGACCATTATAAAGACTTGAGAACCTTTACCCAGATCATGGCTAATGTATTTGGTAATCGTTTCTCTATTTTTATGATGTGTAGACAAAATCCCAATTTTTGGGGTGTGATCATGTGTTTATTTGCCTAATTATCTTATGGTGTTGTTGTTTCATGAGGAAATTGCTGTTTTAATGTGGGTTTAATCATTAACTGAGTTTTAATCTATGAATTGTAGTTGCAAATGCAATTCTAATTTTGAGTTCTTGGCTTGCTTGAGAGAGAGGTTTTGGAACCAAAACTTTTGATTAATGATTTGTAGGTATTGGGTTGATATGGGTTCAGCTCGAGAGAGTGAATCCTAAACCCAATTCTACCCATCTAGCTCGAGAGAGTGGATGCATTAAGGTTGGTTTTCTGAACCTCGAGTTTAATTTTGAGAAATTGTACTCTTATGCAAATGATCTTATCGTATTGACGTGTGCTGGGTCTCTCTGATAGGATTAGAATGTTTGAATGCCTATTTTTAATGTGATAGTCTTGCCCGTAATGTTTTCATTGTTAAAATCCCGTATTTTTGTGCCTTAAAACCGGTTAAATCTTGTGGGGTTGTGCTTTCATGTTGTTGAGTCTAGCAGGAAGAAGTCTGAGTATCTCGAGATATGGTAAAGACCAATATTGTCAGGCCACCTTGGAAAAGCACGGGATATCACAATAAATGAAAGGGGTTTAATCCTCCCAAGAAGGGAAGCCAAGAACCTCCATCTGGAAATAAAGGCAAGGGAAAGAGGCCAATTTGTGACAGGGAAACTACTCCCCTAGGCCCTTATATTCCTTTATGGGCCCGGGGATTCAATGCAGCCCTGCAGGCCTTGTTGGCGGATACACCCTTGGCAGATCCTAGTGGGTCTGGTACTCCTGTTTCTTCTGAGGCGACTCCGGGTACTGAAACCCAGGACCGGAGTGATGCACCGGTAACTGATGCCTAGACAGATGGAGTGACTGTGTAGACAGGACCCCCTCTTTACCTCCCTCTCTGTCTTACTTTATTTCACTTTTGGATATTTTTGTTTGCATTTGAGGACAAATGTTTATTTGTGGTGGGGTGAGGTTCACCTTTTGTGATTTTGTGACTCTTTTGGTTTTGTTTATATATTGGGTTGTGAGCTGAAATTTTGTTTTATACACTGCTACTTGTGGATGTTTGAGCTTGTGGCTCTTTATTTTAAATTTGCAAAATTTTTTACCTTTCCAAATTTTTTTCATTTTTCGAAACTTTTTGCCACCTATTGTGTGGAAAGTGGCTGTTCTCGTACAAATTTAAGTCTCGGTTTCAATCAATACCGATGACTTGAATAGTGCTCTCTATCGAACAATCATGAATGTGCGGCTACGATGAGACCAAATGAAGTTGCATATGCAATATGTGAACTTTTTGCATCTCGCTGTGATTATCCATGTATCAAATTATTTCTCTTGTAATGATCGATGACACTAGCGAAAGTGTGGAGTCTTGTTTGACTTTAGTGTCAATGCCTAGTGTGATGAGCTTATTTTGAACCATGTATGCATACACCTAGAATTTACCCCATTGGTTCGATTGATTAAGTAAGGCTTGCTCTTGAGATGATCTTAGGCAACCTTTGAGAGTGTGAGCCAATTTGACATATACCTTTTTTGTGATTTACATTGTGAGCGTGTGAACCTCTTTTGAACACCCCTTGAGCCTATCCTTCTTTGGAAGAAACTTGATGAAACTTAGACCTTTCTTAATCCACTACCTATAATCCTCTTGATATGTGTTTAGTGAATAGCCAACTTAGGCTTTTGGTAAAAAGGAAAGGGAGAGTCAAGGAGTGCAAGAAGAATATCCTTACCCCATGGTGTTGCAAAAGAAATGGAAACACTCCATATAAAAAAGAAAGAGAAAAAGAAAAGAAAAAGAATGAAAAACAAAGTAGTGCATAAAGGTACAAAAGAATTTGGGTTTCCAAGCAATCCATGGAGTGAAGAAAAGGATGACTTATAAGCACTAGAACAAAATTTGATGAAGGAAGAGAAAAGGATGTGCTGAGAGCATCACATTTCAAGAGGATGAAGGTCACTAATCCTAAATGATCATACCTTTGCACTCAGCCCCATTACAAGTCTTGGAAAGACCTTTTTGATCTTGAGTGAGCCAAACCGAAGGTTGAGTGTGAGCGTTGCATCTGATTCCTGATCTTAAATTGATTAACTTTTGTGTGTGATTATGGAATCACTTTTTGTGTGAGGGAATTTAGATACTATTTTTGAGGTGGAACTTGCATTTGAAGAAAGTATTGCAAGGAGAATCTTTGGTAATGGTGTGTCACACCTTGAATCTTTGAGTACACAATTGATCTTTGCATGAGTAGTTTGAGTCTTGTTGTGTATATTCATGATTAGGTCTTGTGTAGCACTGTTTGAGACCTCCTAATTGAACTGCTGAACTTGATTTTTACTTTAGGACAAGCAAAATTTTAAGTTGGGGGTGTTGATGAGACCTCAAAGTGGACTCATTTAAGGCCTTACTTTAATAAAATTAGTGTCCTCAAATGCCACTTTTATCCCAATATATGATAAAAATTCTTAAGTTTCAGGTATTTGAAGATTTAAGGAAAGCATTAACACTATTTCACAAAAAGGAACAAAAAGGGTGAAAAGAGTGAAGAAATGGATTCCTAAGCATCGCCAAAGAGCCTTACTCTGCCTTTTCTTCTAGTGTGTTGAACCCTTAAGGAAGAGGATCAAATTGGCAGTGAAAATGAGCAGTCGGCGTGTCGCCAAACAGTTCCGCGAAGCAGTATTATACCACGCAATGGTCCAGGACGCAAAGATGTTATAGGCAAGCAAGGAAGGCGATGAACCAGATGATAGGAGAATCGCCGAGTAGATCGGTGATTCACACTAACCTCGCCGAACGAACCGCTGCAACATTAATTTTGAACACTATAAATACTAGCTTTATGTTAGTTTTAATAAGCCAAACTTCATTAGAATACTCACAATTAGACATTTTATTTTGTAACTCGTATTTTCTCTGAAGGTTGAGAGGGGTTTTGAAGACTTGAAGAAGAAAAAGGGGTTCATCTTCCCCAACTTGGAAGTGGGTCTCCTTGATTCTTCTTTCTTTGCCTAAATCAAGACTTATTTTCTATACCCATTTGATTTCAACATCATTGAAGGTATAATTTTCTATTTCTTGATGTGTGGCTAAAAACCCCCATTCTTGGGGTGTGATTTAGCAAATATGTGTTGATATTATTGTTGGGTCTTGCTTGCTGATAGGTTAGATGTAGTTTAATGGTGATTTGACCTATTGGTTGTGGTTTAATTTAATGGGTTTTTAGTTGCAAATACAAAACCACCCATGTGTTTTAGGCTTGCTCGAGAGAGAGGTCGCGAAACCAAGACCACTAGACTGATTGTCTAAGGAGTGGGTCGACATGAGGTTCAGCCCGAGAGGGGGAGCCCTAGTCCCATATCCAAACATTTAGCTCGAGAGATTGAGTGGGTTAAGGAGTAGGCTGGTCTTCATGCGACAAGTCGGTGTCCGAGAGGAACCCATTTGAAACGGGGTAAGTTGTTCGAGAGAGAATTTATTTCCACTTAAAGCTTAGCCTAGTCTCTATTAATATACATATTTTCTACTAAAAGCTTGTACCCAACAATCTAGATTAGCTTGTATTGCTGTCACATCCCAAGAATCTCCCCTCATACTTGATTTTCCATATATTTTACTATTTTTATTTGATTTTGTGACAAAACCCCCAAATCAATAGTTGACATTTTCGTGTCACCCCATTGATTTATAATGTTTTTATTCGTAAATCTCTTTAGCTATAACTAATTAGGGTGAAGTTCTTGTTCGATACAAATTCTCAACACCGCTCCCCTTGGACACGACCCCAACCCTCGGTTCGGTTACTATATTATTGACGATCGTAGACACTTGAACCGTAGTTAGTGTCGTTGGTCATGATAAGCATCAAAATGGCGCCGCTGCCGGGGAGTGGTGTTACTTGATAATTTGTAGTTTAGTAGAACTCTTGTTCTTTTTAGTTATAGTTTACTTACTTAATTTTTAGTTTTGTTTTGGTTATATGTGTTGCAACAGGAGAGATGAGTGCGAATGGTAACTATGGGTCCCAAATGGACCAGGTGTTGTCTTCTCTCTTTTCCGAGCCAGAAGAGTGGTGGCCTTATGCAAATGAGGCAAACCCTACTACTGGAATTTAAATGGGGACTTGCCTTGTGCCACGAGGTTAACTAAGGCGCTGCTTGGGAGGCAACCCAAGAACCCTTTTCATTGCTTTATTTTTGTTTTGGTAAATAATGGTGTGTTGATTGTGCAGGTTTAAGTGTGGAAAGTGTTTGAAAAAGTGCAGGATTGGTGAGCAAATGGTCTAGTCGGTGCATCGCCGAAGAGGTCGGCATGCCCGACTTGATTCGCCGTTTGGTTCAACACAATTTCAACTTGGAGCCTGTAAAACTCGGTGGGATAAATGACCACTCGGGGAATCGGTGAGTGGGTCGGCGAGGGCGACTAATATCACCGAATGGGATAGAACATGACGGTTTTTAAGACCAAAGGTTTAAAAGTTTCAAATTCCTTCACTTTCCCTCATATTCGAACTTCACAATCTCGCACCTATTTAGTATTTTCAATATTTTTGCATTCCATAAGTATTTTAGTTGTTGATTTGTGCTCAGAATTGAGATTACTTTGCCCCTATCATTTCAATCTTGTCTTTATCGGCATCAAAGGTTGGTTTTCCGAACCTGGAGTTTAATTTTGAGAAATTGTACTCTTATGCAAATGATCTTATCGTATTGACGTGTGCTGGGTCTCTCTGATAGGATTAGAATGATTGAATGCCTATTTTTAATGTGATAATCTTGCCTGTAATGTTTTCATTGTTAAAATCCCATATTTTTGTGCCTTAAAACCGGTTAAATCTTGTGGGGTTGTGCTTTCATGTTGTTGAGTCTATTAGGGAGAAGTCTGAGTATCTCGAGATATGGTAAAGACCAATATTGTCATGCCACCCTGGAAAAGCACGAGATATCACAATAAATGAAGGGGGTTAAATCCTCCCAAGAAGGGAAGCCAAGAACCTCCATCTGGAAATAAAGGCAAGGACAAGAGGCCAATTTCTAACAGGGAGACTACTCCCCTAGGCCCCTATTTCCTTCATGGGACCGGGGATTCTATGCAGCTGTAAGGCCTTGTTGGCGGATACACCCTTGGAAGATCCTAGTAGGTCTGGTAATCCTGTTTCTTCTGAGGTGACTCCGGGTACTGAGACCCAGGACCATAGTAATGCACCGGGCACTATTTCCCAGACAGATAGAGCGACTGTGTAGACATGACCCCCTTTTTACCTCCGTCTCTATCTTACTTTATTTCACTTTTGAATATTTTTGTTTGCATTTGAGGACAAATGTTTTATTTGTGGTGGGGTGAGGCCCACCTTTTGTGATTTTGTGACTCTTTTGGTTTTGTTTATATATTGGGTTGTGAGCTGAATTTTTTTTTTATACACTGCTACTTGTGGATGTTTGAGCTTGTGGCTCTTTATTTAAAATATGCAAATTTTTTGACCCTTCCAAAAAAAATTCGTTCTTCAAAATTTTTCACCACCTCTTGTGTTGAAAGTGGCTGTTCTCGTACAAATATAAGTCTCGGTTTCAATCAATATCGATGACTTGAATAGTGCTCCCAATCGAACAAACATGAATGTGCTGCTACGATGAGACCAAATGAAGTTGCATAGGCAATATGTGAACTTTTTGCATCTCGTTGTGATTAGCCATGTATCGAATTGATTCTCTTGTAATGATCATTGCACACTAGCGAAAGTGTGGAGTCTTGTTTGACTTTAGTGTCGATGCCTAGTGTGATGAGCTTATTTTGAAGAATGCATGCATACATCTAAAATTTACCCCGTTGGTCCGATTGATTAAGTAAGGCTTGCTCTTGAGATGATCTTAGGCAAATTTTGAGAGTGTGAGCCAATTTGACATATACCACTTTTGTGACCAACATTGTGAGCGTGTGAACCTCTTTTGAACAGCCCTTGAGCCTATCCTTCTTTGGAAGAAACTTGATGAAACTTAGACCTTTCTTTATCCACTACCTATAATCCTCTTGATATGTGTTTAGTGAATAGCCAACTTAGGCCAGCCTAAGTTGGGGGTGTGGTAAAAAGGAAAGGGAGAGTCAAGGAGTGCAAGAAGAATCTCCTTACCCTATGGTGTTGCGAAAGAAATGGAAACCCTCCATTTTAAAAAAAAAGAGTAAAAGAAAAGAAAAAGAATGAAAAAGAAAGTTGTGAATAAAGGTACAAAAGAAATTGGGTTTTCAAGAAATCCATGGGAGTGAATAAAACGATGACTTATAAGCAGTAGAACAAAAATTGATGAAGGAAGAGAAAATGATGTGTTGAGAGCATCACATTTGAAGAGGATGAAAGTCACTAAGCCTAAATGACCATACCTTTGCACTCAACCCCATTACAAGCCTTGGAAAGACTTTTTTGATCTTGAGTGAGCCAAACCGAAGGTTGATTGGAAAATAAAGGCAAACCTATGGGTGAAAGCATGCATTGTGTTCCTCTTTTTGAGTGTAAGCGTTGCATCTGATTCCTGATCTTAAATTGATTAACTTTTGTGTGTGAATATGGAATCACTTATTATGTGACGAAATTTAGATACTATTTTAGAACTTGAACTTGCATATGAAGAATGTATTGCAAGCATGAGAATCTTTGGTAATGGTGTGTCACAACTTGAATCTTTGATTACACAATTGATCTTTGCATGAGTAGTTTGAGTATTGTTGTGTATATTTATGATTGAGTCTTGTGTAGCACTGTTTGACACCTCCTAATTGAACTGTTGAACTTGAGTTTTACTTGAAGACAAGCAAATTTTAAGTTGGGGTGTTGATGATCCCTCATATTGGACTCATTTAGGGCCTTACTTTAATATAATTTGTGTCCTCAAATGCCTCTTTTATCCCAATAACTGATAATAACTCTTAAGTTTAAGGTATTTGAAGATTTAAGGAAAGCATGGACACTATGTCACAAAAAGGAACAAAAAGGGTGAAAAGAGTGAAGAAATGGATGCTTGAACATCACCAAGTCCACTTGGCGAATCCCCAAAGAACCTTACTCCGACTTTTGTTCCAGTGTGTTGAACCCTGAAGGAAGAGGATCAAATCGACGGTGAAAAGGAGCAGCCGGCGTGTCGCCGAACAGTTCCGCGAAGCAGTATTATACCGCCCAATGGTCCAGGACACAAAGATGTTATAGGCAAGCAAGGGTGGCGATGAACTAGATGATGGGCGAATCGCCGAGTAGATCGGTGATTCATGCTAACCTCACCGAATGATTCACTACTGCATTAATTCTGAACACTATAAATACTAGCTTTATGTTAGTTTTAATAAGCCAAGCTTCATTAGAATACTCATAATTAGACATTTTATTTTGTAACTCGTATTTTCTCTGAAGGTTGAGAGGGGTTTTGAAGACTTGAAGAAGAAAAAGGGGTTCATCTTCCCCAACTTGGAAGTGGGTCTCCTTGATTCTTATTTCTTTGCCTAAATCAAGACTTATTTCTCTATACCCATTTGATTTCAACATCATTTAAGGTATAATTTTCTATTTCTTGATGTGTGGCTAAAAACCCCCATTCTTGGGGTGTGATTTAGAAAATATGTGTTGATATTTTTGTTGGGTCTTGCTTGCTGATAGGTTAGATGTAGTTTAATGGTGATTTCACCTAGTGGTTGTGGTTTAGTTTAATGGGTTTGTAGTTACAAATACAAAATCACCCATGTGTTTTCGGCTTGCTCAAGAGAGAGGTCGCGAAACCAAGACCACTAGACTGATGGCCTAAGAAGTGGGTCGACATGAGGTTCAGTCCGAGAGGGTTAGCCCTAGTCCCATATCCAAACACTCAGCTTGATAGAGTTAGTGGTGTAAGGCGTAGGCTGGTCTTCATGCGGCAAGTGGGTGTCCGAGAGGAAACCATTTGAAACGGGGTAAGTTGTTCGAGAGAGAATTTATTTCTACTTAAAGCTTAGCCTAGTCACTATTAATCTACAGATTTTCTATCGAAAGCTTGTACCCACCAATCTAGATTAGCTTGTATTACGGTCACATCCCAAGAATCTCCCCTCATACTTGATTTTCCTTATATTTTATTATATTTATTTGATTTTGTGACAAAACCCCCAAATCAATAGTTGACATTTTCGTGTCACCCCATTGATTTATAATGTTTTTATTCATAAATCTCTTTAGCTATGACTAATTTGGGTGAAATTCTAGTTCACTACAAATTCTTAACACCGCTCCCTTGGGAAACGACCCCAACCCTCGGTTGGGTTACTATATTATCGACGATCGTAGACACTTGAACCGTAGTTAGTGTCGTTGGTCACGATAAGCATCAAGCATCCTTAAGTTCTATAACTTTGGGCGATCCAACATTGCATCGCGGAACCACTCGGCGACACGCCGACTGCTCCTTTCTATCGCCGACTTGATTTTTCTCCTTTAGGGCTTTGCACACTAGAACTTTAGGCGAGATAATTTCCATTCGGCGACTCGCTTAATGGATTAGGCGATCAACATGCCTTTTTTTCTTCATTCTTTCAGATGCCTTTTTTTCTTCATTCTTTCAGATGCCTTGTTACTTTTTGCTTATTAGTGTCCATGCTTTGTTCCTCAATCCAAATACCTGGAACTCAAGGATTTTACATTGGTTATTGGCACAAAATAAGCATTTGAGGACACTAAATCTATCCAAATACAACACTAGATCTCTAGGCGGCAAAGAAATCCAACTCCGAACACAAATCCAATGATTAAAATGCGATAATAATGAAAAATTACGGGAAATATTGTACGGGTGTGAGTTTGGGAAGTTCAAAAGTGAGGAAAAGTGAAATAGTTTGAGAGTTTAAACCTTTGGCCTTTAAAAACCACTCAGTTCTCGCCGATTCGGTGACATTAGTATTGTTCGCCAACCCACTCGGTGACACGTCGAGTGGGCACTTACTTCGCTGAGTTTTACAGGTCTTCCAGTTAATGTGTCCAATCGGCGGAAAAAATTGAGATCACCGACCTGGTCAGCGATTCGTCAATATGCTCCTGGCTCGCCGAGTTTTACAGACTCAAGCCCTAGAATTCCTTGACTCCAACAACTGTCCAAGTCGGGCTCGCCGACCTCTTCGGTGAGTCACCGACTGGACTTTTGCTCGCCAACCTGCACTTTTCAAACACCTTCCACATTTTGACCTGCACAATCAACACATTATTATTTCAAAATTGAAAATAAAGCAAATAAAACTTGGGTTGCCTCCCAAGAAGCGCCGTAGTTAACGTCATGGCACGACGCAAGTCCCCACGTAAGTTTCATTTGTGAGGTTTGCCTCACTTTCATAAGGCAACCCTTCTTCTGGCTCTGGGTAGAGAAAACACAGCACTTGGTCCATTTGGGACTCTAGTAGCTGAATGAGCATGGAGTGAGAGGTTGTGATCTGATTTAACATCAGTACATTCTCTCTTATCTCCTCTAACACTCTGTCGTGCTCTTCGACTTTATGTAGAATGAGTAAGATGACCTCTTTAATTTTCCCACCCTCTTGCTTCCTCATCCTTCGACGCCCGTGAGGGGGGATATACCTTTCCTTATTTTTGGACACTACCTCCAATTCCATGAATTTATTGGCCAAGACATCCAACTAAGTCACCAATGTGGCCAATTCTTGGTCTTTTTCTGTCTCCTTGTTGGTCTTGGCCATATGATCAAAGAGTTGGGTTACTATTGCACAAGGTAGTCGGATGAGACCATCTGGAAAAATATAGTCAGACACTATTCTATATTCGGGGCCAAGACCGCTGTAGAAGCATTCTAGAAACATCTTATCTAGAAAGCCATGAGTTGGGCACTGCAGCAATAGTGACTTAAATCTCAGCCACAACTCATGGATTGACTCACCCTCCATTTGCCTGAAACTTAGGATGCTATCCCTAAGAATCATCATTCTCAAAGGAGAGTAGTCTAGTTGGTCACCATTGCTACAAGACGTGCTCCTCTATTCTACTATAAACAAGCAACATGAAAACCAAAACCAAAGGTAAGTAGATTCAACTATGACTAACAAGAACAAAAATCAACTTAACTAAAAATTCTCAACTAACACCACTCCCCGGCAGCGGCGCCATTTTGATTTCATGTATTAGGACACTTCTTCGAATTCTAAGTGCCAACGATCGTTAGTCAGTAATATAACCCAACTAAATGATTTGGGGTCGAATCCCACAAGGAGTGGTACGTGTTTGAGAATCAATAAGAAAGTACGAATATGCTCAAGTCAATCATAGGAATACACATTATCAAATAAAAACATAATTCAAATTAGGGGTGACACGAATGTCAAATAACAGGGGCTTTTCGTTTAACTATCAGCTACAACAACATCAAATAACACAAAAATAACAATATTGAGACGAGTTCTTGGGATGTGATTGGATTATAGGCTAAGGTAGACATGTGGGTGATTGCAACTGTTAGTAAATAGCTGTAAATCAGTGAATAACCTAGACTTTAGTGGGGATAAACTTTCTCTCGAACAATTTACCCTAAATCAAGTCGGTTTCTCTCGAACACCAACAAGCCTGCAAATAAGAACAACCTACGCTTTAGTCCATTCACTCTCTCAAGTTGAATGTGTGGAAAATAGTTTAGGATTCACTCTCTCAAGATGAACCCATGACAACCCAATACCCGCAGACCATCAATTCAGTAATCTTGGTTTTAAAACCCCTTTATTGAGCAAGCCAAAAATACCAAGGTAGAGTTGCCTTTGCAACTACAACCCTTAAATTGAACCATAATTACTGATTAAAAACACTTTTAAACAACATTTAAACTAACAATTAGCAATACCCACAAGCTAAATCAACCTATAATCACATAATCACACCCCAAGAATTGGGGATTTAGCTAGACATCATAAAAGATAGAAATCGTTACCAAATTCTGTTTCCATCAACTGGGTAAGATTAATTTTTTCTTTACAAAGGTCCAAATTGAAGAATCTCAAAGACCCACTTCCAATTTCTCAAAAATGGAAAACTTCAATTCTTCAAAGCTAAGGAAAAGTTTTGTCTCAATACTCTCAGTTGAAACTCAAAAATTCTCTTATTATGAAAATTGATTAATAAAAGATCTTAACCTTAATGCTTGAAAATTTATTTATAGTCGCCAAAAATATGTTGTGAAGGGCCATTCGGCGCAGTAAGTCGGGCTCGGCGATCGGCCCTTTGGTCAGTTCCATCGCCTTTTTGCTTTGTCCTTCAGCATCCTCATGTTCTGTAACTTTGGGAGATCCAACACTGCATCGCAAAACCACTCGATGACACGCCGACTGCTCTTTTTTATCGCCGACTTGATTTTCTCCTTCAAGGCTTGGCATACTGGAACTTTAGGCGAGATAATAGCCATTCGGCAACTCACTCAATGGATTAGGCAATCAACATGCCTTCTTTTCTTCGTTCTTTCAGCTGCCTTGTTCCTTTTTGTTCATTAGTGTCCATGCTTTGTTCCTCAATCCAAATACCTGGAAATCAAGGATTTCACATCAGTTATTGACACAAAATAAGTATTTAAACCAAATCTATCCAAATCATGGACTCATCATCGAACTACGTAGGGCCTGATTTCTCCATTGTGAGATACCAGATAGTCTTTCAAGGCCTGAAACATTTCTTTGAGATCCCCCTTCATTTTACAAGAAAATTGAAGACTTTGTAACTATCAACATTAACGAAAGTTGGGAGTAAAATACTGCAAGATATAAGAAGACCTTGGCTCAACATAAATCAACCTTATTGATAAACTAATCTCAAAATTAAATATATAAATTTCTATCTGTTTAGTCATTTTTCTATACATGTGGGCTGATTTATTTTCAAATAAAGAAACTCTTGTGCGGTTTCCTCTTTATGTGATATTTTGTATTAGCTATCATGCACAGAGAGACATGTTTAACTTTTGATTTTTTTTTCTTTATCAGGTAATAAAAAAAATGAGGATGTTGATTTTGACTGATGTTGCTATAAGTGATCCTATAATTTCAATACAAAATGAGGTGATTGCACAATTGGTGCAACAAATTGCTTAAATGAAAAGTGAGATACAACGCACTAGGAAATTGAGAAGTCTTGTTATTGCCTCCAATACTCTCGTTCTAGGAAAAAGAAGGCTTCCACTCTATCTTCATCCTTAGAATCCTCCAAAAAATGTCTCAAATAACACAAATGACGTCCCGACCCAGAAAACTCCCACTATTGTCTTAACTACCCCTAACCAACATCATGGTAGCTCCTCTTACCAAATACCACCACCTCCTAAAAATCTAAATACCAATATTTTTCAAATGTTTCCTGCCATATATCAAATCCCTAATCAAAACATTAAAAACCCACCCGCCACTCAACATATGCCTCTAAAATCCACTTTGCATAACCTAGTCCTCACGAAATCATATCGTGTTAACACCCTATATATTGAACCTAACCACTATGAGGAGATGGAGAAGTAGAGGAAGGCCAAAGTGTAAATTTCTAAGTAGAGCATGAAGGAGGAAATTGCAAAAGTGATGAAAGAACTTCATTACTCTCCAAATGTTGCGGGGTTAAAATATGAAGATTTGTGCATTTATCCAAATTTGGACCTTTCAAAAGAGTTTAAAGTACCAAAGTTCAACACTTTTGATGGAACTGGAAATCTTCTGGCACATTTGAGAGTTTATTATGATCAACTCGTAGGAGTTAGGAAAACAAAAATATTCTTTATGCGCCTTTTCAGTCAAAGTCTGAATGGAGAATTTTTAAAGTGGTTTACATCATAAGAATTTAAAAAATGGCCGAGTTGGAAGGCACTCACAAAGAATTTCTTTGAAAGATTTGGACATATTGTAGAACTTATCTCAGATAGCTACTAGCTTGAGAAGATCAAACAAAAGTCTACAGAGAACTATCGAGGGTACACTCTTTATTGGAGAAAAGAGGCAGCAAGATTTTAGCCTCCCATGTCCGAACGTGAGATCATTGAAATGTTTATTCGAACTCAAAATACTAAGTACTATGAAAGAATGTTGTGTATGATGGGAAAAAAATTCATTGAGGTTGTGAAAGTGGGATAAACTTTGAAAGATAACTTCAAGATCGGATAGATCACAAACATTACCATATTGCGAGCTAATGACAAAATCATCAAATCTAGTGATATGAAAATATCAATGGAAAAAGAAGAAGAAGTATCAATAGTCATGGTGTAACACCCTGACTTTTCGGAACTCTAACTTAACTAAGGTAGGGATTTTTGGGGCCAATCAGTGAGGAAAGTCGGGCTTTGCAGACCATTCGGTGACTCACTGATCATCCTTTTATCTCGCCTTTATTCTTCACGTATTCCTCATCCAACCACTGTAATTTTAGGCGATCCGGATCGTGATCGTCGTTCCATTCTGCGATGCGCCCTTTAGTGTTTTAGCTCACCAATCTGCATTAACCTGGATCTCCATCAGTACTTTCGGCGACATGGTCGTCCTTCGCCGATGCAGTAGGTGAATCGCTAATGGGAAATATAGTTCGCCGAAGTTCCTCTTATTTCAGGCTCAATATTCTGTAAATTTAGGCGATCTAGGAGTAACTTGGCAGTTCGCCGAATTATCTCAATGATCATCAAGCTTGTTTTTCCTCTTTCTTTTTCAGCTTGTGTTGTCCTTCTTGCCTATTAATATCCTAGCTTTGTTCCTCAACCCATGTACTTGAAAATCAAGGATTTAACATCAGTTATTGTCACAATTTGAGCATTTGGAGACACTAAATCTCTATAAACAAGGCTCTAAATGAGTCCAAATCTCAGACTCATCAGTTATGATGTTGTCTAAGAGGACTATGTTATTGCATAAGAGGGCTACGTGTTTCCCACGGGGCTATATTGATACCAAAGAGAGTTATGTGTTGCCTACGGGGCTATTTTGACACCAAAGAGGGTTATGTGTTGCCTACAGGGCTATTTTGATGCAAAAGAGGGCTATGTGCAGCCTACAGAGCTATGATGTTGCCTGAGAGGGCTATGCGCTACCTACAGAGCTATATCGTTTCCTAAAACGGCTATGTGACTTCTTACAAAGATAAGGGGATTTTGATAAGGTTATGTAGATTGATTTGGCACCTTCTGGGCTTATGGGTTAGCATGCTTATCTTAATTTTAATTTTCTTACCTGATTGCTTTTTGTATATTATGATACTTTCTCATTTAGTCTATCGCCTTTCATACTCTGTAAATTATTTCATACTGATGCCCCATTGCCGGGGAGGGGGAGGCACTGCCTTCATACTTGCAGGTCCCGATAGGCGACTCGATAGACCTCCCCAGCAACACGATTGAGTTCTAGTAGGTTGGCTACCCTTTCCTCTGGAGCTGCCAGAGTTTAAAGGGTTATTGGATTTTGTTGTATATAGTTTTGGGTATGTTGGGGCCCTGTCCCGACCAAGTTTTACTACTCTTAAAGGCTTGCAGACTAGTGTGTCGGGTTGTATAGCCACATTATTATCCATGTTGGCCTTGTTTGTTGGTTGGCCGAAGTTTGGTGATTGTTTGTTTTATTGTCTTGACACATAGTATTTCTTCATTTTGTATAGAGATAATGGCTGCTTTGGCAGCCCATATAGTGTTCACATTTTCCTAGATATCATGGTGGCCTTGATGGCCCAAATAGGGTTTATGCAGTAGCTGGTTTTTTCTATATGAATCGTGGGAGTAGTTATATTCTTAATAGGGTTGTTGATAGGGGCCTTTCCGGCCAAGGGCATATTTTTAAGCCGAGATATACTTGTTTGTTTTCTTAACTATGTGTGGCTTCTCCCTTCCATTACAAAATGTCTTACCATGGTTGGCTCAGGCCTAAGTTTTGGCATTAGGTGTCAGTTGTGCCTCTTGAGTTGGGGCATGACACATGGCTACCCATATGCACTCGTATCCTCAAAGGAAATATTAAAACCACCATGCCAATCAAAAAAGAAATTGTCGTCCAAACTTTAGGAAGCCTCCTAAAATATTTACACCATTATTGGAATATCAAACTCGACATTATGAAAGGTTGAAAGCAACGAGCCGGTATGCTCCATCATATAGAAGGAAGAACACTCAATTATTTGGGAAAATCTTACAGGGCTGATCATAGATGTGTTAATCATTCAGGAGAAGTTGGACACGATACAAAGAATTATTCAACCATCAAAAACAAAATTCAAAACCTAATAAAAAATTAATCAATATTGAGGAAGCTTCTTTATCTGATAAAATATTTGATGCTTAAGGATAAGCGCAAGACGATTTTGAACAGGGTCATTTAAAGACATTCTCTATGAAGGGTCAAAAAGAAGAGTGCACAACATTGGAAGAACTCTGTATATGAAGTTATTGCTCTTTTTAATTTCTAAACGCACATTTAATATCTTTATTTTCATTTTATCATACATTTTCTTGTAATGAATTACGTATGATCTGAATTCTATAAAATGATATACTAGGCGGCCCATGTTGGATTTGGTTACCCCACTATCAAACTTTAATATTTTTTTTTGTATTCGTAACTATCTTTGACCTAATTAGGCCTGACAAGGGGACCAGGACGGCCCAACCCGGCCCGGTACCGGCTTGAGACCTGTCTCGCCGGTCTCGGTCTTATGTGGCGAACCAGGTTGGGGGACCAGGGAGGGACGATTCAAGGATCTATCCTACTCGACCCGGCTCAGTTCCGACCCGGCTGAATTGGCCGGTCTCGCGGGACGGTTTAAATTATTAGTATTTTTTTATTATAAAACAAATAGCCGTTAAAGGCCATTGGGGCAACGGCTAATGGGCTCCCAATGACTATATTAAATTTTTAAGACTTTTTACACCTCCCAAACACCCCCTACCACCCCCTACTTTTTAAACTTTTATTTTAAACTTAAAATTACATAAAATACACTTCAGTCCATTTTTTATATTATAAATACCCCTTTATCCTTTACTATTTCTCACAAAATTATCTACTCTCTCATCTATATTCTATATTCTCTCATTCTTGATTCTCGATTCTTGATTCAACATAATTCTCAATTTATATCATAATATTTATATTTCAATTAGTATCATAATATTTATAATTCAATTTATTTATATTTTATTGCTATCAAGTATTCAAGTATTCAAGTTACAAGTTACAAGTTACAAACTACAACAATATTTTTGGAGCAAGCTTCAAGAATTGGTTATAACCGTCCTCTATTAACGCATTCGTTCGGTACATTCGTTCCATTTCTTCATTTATTATTTTTTTCGCAGTTACTTTTTGTGTTATTATTATTTTTATATTACACTTCAGATTTTATTAAATATGAGTTCTAGTAAAAAAATAAACGGTAAGGAAAAAGTAACAACCACTATTTCTAATTTATTTATTTTTTCTAAAAAAGGTAGTAAGGAAAAAGCAAAAGTAAATATGGTGGTTCTTCTTCTAAATCAATGCCTAAAGTTAGATTTAATACAAATGATTCTACTTATGTTGATGATACTTCTTTCACTCCTTATTTTAATATAAAATTTTAGAATGATGCTATGGTAATACTAATTGTGATGAAAATTCAGGTGAAGAAGTAGAAGTTGATTTGGAAGAAGATGAATTGGATGAAACACCTATTAGTCCGGTGATGGAAACTCCCACTCAAACTACAACTCCATCTGAGTAAAATAGTCAGCATCCCTGTACCTCCTACAAGGGAAAAGGTGAAGTATCAACGCCCTAAAACTTTTATTGTGTGACAATTTATGACTTTGAATAAGAAAAACTCTGTTGCTATTTGTAATAAGTGTAAACAACACTTTATACATAGACACGTGGAGGTCAAGGTGGGACAGGAGATTTAAATTGACATTTATTATCTTGTAGACCGATTGAATATAAGGCCGCCAAAGCTCTAGCCGATTAAAAAAAAGGAATTCAAATTGATGATGTTGATGTTAATTCTAATGTTATTCAATCGGTAGAGGCTTCTAACATGGTTCAAGGAACATTGGATTCTTCTAACCCCGGTGGTCTAATTACACAATGTAAATATAATAAAGAAAGAGATCATGAAAATTTAGCTAAGGTTGTTTCTATTTGTGGTTTGCCTTTTAGTTTTTCTTCACATCCCGGTTTTATTGAATATATTTAACAAACTTACAATCCTTCTTTTAAAGGTGTTTCAAGAAATACAGTTAAAGCTGATGTTTTTCTATATCAAGGTAAACATTGTCAATATCTTCGTCGTTTACTTAGCATATTAGATTGTAGAGTGGCTATAACTTCTGATATGGGTCATAATGTTAATGGACATGGTTATTAACTGTTACTGCACATTGGATTGATCATAACTGAAATTCGCAAAAAGGAATCTTAAGTTATAAAGAGTGTGTAGAGAAAAAAATGGGTGCATATATATCTTCAACTGTTTTAGGTATTTTAGATTTTTATATGCTTTGTGATAAAGTGATGACTGTCTCATTAGATAATGCCTCTAATAATACTAACACTGTTAGTATGTTAAAACCTAGACTATGTCCAATTCATACTAACACTTTTTATATTAGATGTGTTGCACATGTATTAAATTTAGTTGTACGAGATGGTATTAAATTATTTGATTGTGGTTGTATGAAAATTGAATATGCTGTCTTATGGATTTTTATGCTCATAGACCTACTAGAATTAGGAATTTTGATGAGCGTTGTGCACTATGTGATATGACATGACGAAAAGTTTCAAAACATATTAAAACAAGGTAAAATTCTTTTTATGAAATGCTTTCAGTTGCTTATGAATATAAAAGACCCATGCAAATGGTTTTTAATGCTCATAGTTCTGACCCACTAGAAAGAATTTGTGAAGAAGATTAGGAAGAGAGTAAAGAACTATTGGATATTTGAAAACTTTATTATAAGGCTACAATCATGTTTTCTGGAATTTATTATCCTACTATTTCATTAGTATTAATAAATATTTGTGCTATTTCAATTCAATTTGCTAAATGCAAAACAATTGAAAAATTTAGAGAATCAATTGAAGGTATGATTGAAATATTGAAAAAATATTTTGTTTCTATTCCTCAAAATTATTTTAACTGCGACTTTACTTAACCCTCAATATAAATTACGAGGTGTACAAAGACTTGTTCAAAAATTTTATGATACTTTAGAAATTTTACCGAAAGAAGTTCTAAATTGTGATTTTTGTAAGTCTAGAATAAAAGTTCAATCCAAAATTTTGTATGATAAATATAGAACTTTATAAGTGAATGAAGGAGAAGTTGCTCAAACTTCTAATGCTGCCGATAATGATGAAATTGATAATTTTATGCGAGGTTTTTTCGGTCTTAATTCTACTAACCGTGATGATTTTGAAAAATATCTTAATCAAGCTTTGGAAACAGTTGACGACGAGCATGGAACCGTAGAAATATTAGCATGGTGGAGGAGACGTGGCAATGCATTTCCAATTCTTAGCAAAATGGTTCGTGATATTCTAGCTATTCAAGCTTCATCGGTTGCTTCAGAGGCTGCATTTAGTGCGACAAGATTTCAAATTGGAGATCACAGACATTCATTGACAGAAGAAAGCTTGGAGACATCAATTTTATTTGGAGATTAGGTCAACGCCGAGAGAAGAAATTATAATTTGCCAAAGTTAACTTTCAAACAAGAAGCTTGGATTAATTCAGAAATTGGATCTAGTGACGATGAATTAGAGGCACAAGAGTTTATAACATCATTGCAAAGACCGGAGGATGTTACCTTTGATTTGATACGAGAGTTAGAATAGAGTTTTATTGGAGAATACATATATTAGATTAGATACGAGAACTAATTGAAACATAACCATTTCTAGAAGGTGGTTGTGTAGATTAGTTACTCCTCTAATATTTATTTGCATACGAGAACTTACTGAAACAAAAACCTTCCTAGAAGGTGGTTGCGTAGTTCAGTTACTCATCTAATATTTGTAAATTGTAGCTTGTAAGTTGTAAGTTGCAATTAGATTTTATTTGTTAAAATTTAAACTTTATTCAAGTCCTTTTTATACAACTATTGTCTTGCATTTAAATTTGAATACATACAATCATACATACTTTAAAATCAATATTTTTGAACTTTGAAATTTGAATTTTGAATTTTGAAATTTAAAAATCAAAATTCAATTTTGAACTTTCAAGTTTTAAATTTCAAAGTACAAATTTGAAACTTGAAATTTGAATCTTCAACTTTGAAATTCATATTTGAACTTTCAAGTTTAAATTTCAAAGTTCAAATTTTAATTTTGAACTTTGTAATTTAAAAGATTAAATTTGAAATTTTCAAAACTTAAGTATTTTTACTTAGCTAAAAAATGTTATTGAAAACAATAAAAAATATAAATGTTATTCAAAAAATCTAACTTCAAACAATTAAATAAAAATATTAAAAAATATAAAATCCCGCGTCTCGTCCTATCCCGCCAAACATTGTGCCATCCCATTAATATAGTGGGATGGGATGGGACTTAATCTTGTCCCGTGAATCCCGGCCCGGTTCATCCGTGGTCCGGTTGAATCTCGGTCAAAAGTGTCTCCATCCCGTCCCATCCCCCTCTGTCCCCGTTCTCTTGCCAGGCCTAGACCTGATTCACTCCTCAACGAGATTCGTAGTCGCCACAACGACACAATCATATTCCCATAATATTTCCATTTCTCTTTATAATGAAAACTGGACAAAATTTGTGGGAGGATGTAAAAAATTTGCTAGAAGATGGATGTCAGCCCCAAGCCTACACCCTGAGCGCGATCGGGCACTCGAGAACTATTTTTGGCCCCAAGAAAATTGTTGGCCTACCTCACTACTCATCGAAAGAATTTACTCATCATTTAAAAAAACTCAAAAGATAAATTCATGTAATAAACTCAGAATGTTGTAAAGGACCATTCAACTGGCCAAAGATTCAACTCAAGTCTTTAAACATTTAAAACTAAAAAAAGGAAAAGAATCATGCACTAATGACTATCTATCTATAAAGCCTCTAATACTCTGAGGGATTTCGGGGGACAAGACCCCCGATCATCCTAGCAACTAAAATAACTAAAAATAAAGAAGGGATCCTCCGGAAGTAAGGAGGCTCACCAATACTCTAGAACTCAATTGGATCAACAAAGCACTGGATGCTAATCCTAGTTACCTGTATCTGCATCATAAATGATGCAGGCCAAATGAACCGCCCAACTCACAATTGGTGCACCTTCTGCTTTATTCTTCTTCCATTGGTCAAAATAGATTCTAGCGACACTCTTCAATCGGTATGCAACTAGTTTCCTTCGCTCAGCATCAGCAACATGCATAATCTCAAAAACCTTCTGTAGTTCTTCCACAAAAGTTTTTCGGATCCTCAGTGACACTTGTACCGGTGAAGTCCGGAGGATTCATCCTTAAGAACTCCTGGATCCTGGATGTATCAGCCACATCCTGTCGAACCTCTCTCTGTTGCCCAGTTTGGTTGGTCACAACTTGATTCAACATCTGGATAACTTCCCGAAACTCAGAATTAGTGACCTCTCCTTGGAGTTGCACTTCTGGTGCATTGTGTACCCCTTGATCCTCAATGTTCCTCCTAGCAGGATGACCTCGACAACACTTTGTGGAGGCATGATCTTAAATATACGCGCAAGCACGAGTTAGAAAGAAGCTTTTATAGAGATGAACTCTATCGCACGATAAGAGTATGAAATAAGTGAGATAGTTCCTAAATGTCGCAGCCTCCTAATTATTGATGTGGCGCACTTCACACCGATAACTAGGACTCTACAGACACGACTTCATAGACACCCTAGGACTCTTGAACTCTGTGCATTGATACCAAGTTTGTCACGCCCCAAGCCTACACCCTGGGCGCAACCGAGAATTCGAGAACCATTGCTGGCCCCAAGCGAACCCTTGGCCTGTCTCACTACTCAGCGGAAGACTTAACTCAACATTTAAAAGAACCCATAAGATAAATTCATGTAATAAGCTCAGAATGTTGTAAAGGAACATTCAATTAGCCAAAGAGGCAATTCAAGTCTTTAAAAATTTAAAACTGAAAATGGAAAAGATTCATGAACTACTGTCTATCTATCTATGAAGCCTCTAATACTATGAAGGATGTCGGGACAAGACCCCCGATCATCCTAACAACTGAAATAACTAAAAATAAAGAAGGGATCCTCCGGAAGCAAGGAGGCTCACCAATACTCTAGAACTCAACTAGATCAACAAAGTGCTGGATGCTGATCCTGGTTACTTGTATCTGCATCATAAAAGA
This sequence comes from Solanum chiquidenum, assembly GCA_029582725.1. Taxonomy (NCBI): domain Eukaryota; kingdom Viridiplantae; phylum Streptophyta; class Magnoliopsida; order Solanales; family Solanaceae; genus Solanum; species Solanum chiquidenum. The sequence continues at coordinate 35,789 of JAJOOS010006742.1, forward strand.
TGTAGGCTAAATGATGTCAGTACATAGAATGTACGAGAATGTGAGGGGAAATCTAAAACATGACATAAGCTTGAACTGGAACTGAAGAAACACTTATCTCGTCTCAACTTAACTCAACCTCATTTCAATATAAAGCAATAGAAATAATGACAGTATACATAAAAGCTTTAGAACAGCAGATAACAACTCAATGTATTAGAAAATACAATATAAACTTTGCTTGTATGCTAAAACAAAAACTAAACTCTGTTTGGGAGATTCTCTAACCGACAACCATCACCATGAGCTATGTGATGATACAATGTCTAGCCCACGCTGCCAGAACTGTCCCATACTTTGCGGGGTATAGAACTCCTTAAATAAGTGGATCCACTAGTCTATGCTAAAAAGCAATAAAGAATCATCTAAAAAGTATGACCCTTTCTACCCACATTGGGTACATGCTTTATGGGGGCTCTGAGTTGTTAGAACTCTCCCCCATATCGGTGCTCAATACTACTCCCAAAATATAACTTAGCTCATTATATTTAAAATAAAACATTTCCTCTTCCTCAACTTTGAGATTATTACTCAAAAGGTTTCTCTAAATAGAGATAATACTGAAAACTGTTCATGAACTCTTTGGAAATTGGTGTTTCCTCTCATCTTTAATGTAAAAACATTTGTTCTTGGAAATACTTAGTTCCTATATATCGTTTTAAAGAAAATGAACTCATCTCAACTCAGTGCTCAAGTAATTTAAAACAAATTGAAAAACAATTTGTAAAAAGACTCGAAGAATTTTCAAGACTTGACTTTTAACTCTACCTTGGATTTTGATTGAATAACGCTATCAAAGACACTTCATCCAATTCTAAAGTGTCAACGATCGTTAGTTAGTATATAGCCCAACTAAATGAGTTGGGTCGAATCTCACAGGGAGTGGTACGTGTTTAAGATTCAATAGCAAAGTGTGAACATGTTCAAATCAATTATAGGAATAGACATTATCGAATAAAAACACAATTCAAATCAGGGGGTGACACGAATGTCAAATAAGGGGGTTTTGGTTTTAATTATCAACTACAACAACAACAAATAACACAAAAATGACAATAATGAGACGGGTTCTTGGGATGTGATTCGATTATAGGCTAATGTAGACAAATGGGTAATTGCAACTATTAGAAAATAGCTAGATATTAGTGATTAAGCTAGACTATAGAGGAGGTAAACTTTCTCTCGAACAATTTACCCCAAACCAAGTCGATTTCTCTCGAACATCGACAAGCATGCAAGATAAGAACAGCTTACGCCTTAGTCCATTCACTCTCTCGAGCTGAATGTGTGGAAAAGGGTTTAGGATTCACTCTCTCGCGCTAAACTCATGACAACCCTATACCCACAAACCATCAATCAATAATCTTAGTTTTAAAACCTCTCTCTCGAGCAATCCAAAAACACAATGGTAGAACTGTATTTGCAACTACAATTCTTAAATTAAACCACAATTAGTGATTGAAATCACTTCTAAACAGCATTTAAACTAATAATTAGCAATACCCACAAGCTAAATCAGCCCATAATCACACCCCAAGAATTGGGGTTTTAGCTAGACATCATAAAAAGATAAAAATCATTACCAATTTGAGTTTACATCAGCTGGGTAAGATTGATTTTGTCTTTACAAAGGTTCAAATTGAAGAATCTCAAAGACCCACTTCTAATTACCCAAAAGTCAAAAACTTCAATTCTTCAAAAGCTAAGGAAAACTTGTCTCAATGTTCAAAACTGTCAATCCAATTCGATATCCTCAAAAATTAGATAAAAGATTAATTCAAAGATGATAAACTAAATATTTGAAAACGTATTTATAGTCGCCAAAAATGTGCTGCGAAGAGCCACTCGACGTAGTAAGTCGGGCTCACCGATCGACTCGGCGATCCGCCCTTTGGTCAATTCCATCACCTTTCTACCTTGGCCTTCAGTGTCATCCAGGTCTGTAACTTTGGGTGATACAACACATCACACTGCATCACGGAACCACTCGGCGACTCACTGACTGCTTCTTTCTCTCACCGACTTGGTTCTATCCTTCAGGGCTTGACACACTGGAACTTTAGGCGGTCAAATGGCCACTCGGCGACTCACCAAATGGACTTGGCGATCACCAGGCTCTGTTTTCTTTTTCCTTTCATCTCGCTTTGTTCCTTTTTGCAACTTAGTGTCCTTGCTTGGCTCCTTAATCCATAATCCTGTAAATCAAGGATTTTACATCAGTTATTGGCACAAAATAAGCATTTAAGGACACTAAACCTATACAAATAAAGCCCTAAATGAGTCCGAATCTCTGACTCATCAAATTTGAATTATGAATTCAAGGTTATGAGTCATGTTGTAAAATATTTCTAGATGTTTAGAAGTTGTTTAGAGTAGTTAGAATCGATAGGAAGTAAAGGTATACTTTAAAAGGACTCGAACGGGATAAACGACAGAAAAAGGGTGGGGAAGGCGACCCTGGCGCACTGCTGGCGCGGGGCGCCAGCCCCTAATGTTTATAGAGTCATTTGTGGCCCACTGGTAGCGCGCCATGGTAGATATGTTGGCGTATCTGGGGCGCGCCGCACCACCCCTCCTCCAGTTCAATCAGCCGAATTTTTCTTCTCGTGTTTTTATCCTAATTCGTCTAGAATCAATTTATTTTCTCAAATTCTCCTTAGATTCAATTACCCAATACAATTATATGAGAATCTATACAAAAGAACTCTTAAACTCAATATGATTACGTCAAGAACTCATCAATCCCATCCTAATTAAAGAACGAAAGTAAAAAGTCAAGAGCACTAATCAAAAACTCTAATCATTCAACTTTGAGAACAGAATTGCACTAAAATAGCATGATTGGCGTGTGGGTGAATGAACCCAACACTATGAGAATTCACATACCTCTTAGGGATCAAACCCTTGGCGAAATCCACAACAAAACTCAAGAATCTTGACGAACGCCTTGAACTTTTCTCCTTTTCTCCTATTCTTGAACTCCTCTCAAAACCATTAGCATAAATTGATTTGGGAAGCTGAAACAAATCAGTTTAGACCCCTAATTGTTTAACAAAATTCATTTTAATCTGATTGGATAAGGAAAAGACCAAAATACCCCTCATATTTTTGGGTAACTTTCCTTAAATGGACAGCCTAACTTCAACGGGTATATCTCCCTCATACGAGCTCAAAAATTAGCAATCTTGGTGGCATTGGAAAGAGGATTCCAAGAACTTTCATTTGATATCTTATGAGACACCTAACTTATCCTGTACTGAAAGTTATGGTCGTTTGAAGTTGACCCAAAACTCATAACTTATTCCTAACTTGCAAATTTTCAGATTTGGTGTTACAATGGACTTCTTCAACAAGTGAAGATTGAGGATCACAAAATGTAGCTGTGATAGAATTTTTTAGAGGATCTAAACAATTTCACCAAATGACGGTTTTCAAAGAATCAAGTTTGAAATCATGTCGAAACGTGCAACTGGGGCAGAATTTTTGAGATCATCTCAAAGATTCCACAAAAATGTCATTTGCTAAAGGACTTATTCTTATGATCATTGAAGCAAAACTGGGACAAAATTTTGAGGAGGGGCCTCAAAATTCCATGATGAGCGACTTTAGAACTTACAAAGCAAGTAACAAGAGCTCTTCCTTATTTTAGATTAGGGCAGAATTTTTGAGGACCCTCCTAAAAAATACTATCAAGACTGCATTTTGAAGAATAGAGGAGTGTGCAAGATAACTGCATGAAGGACTATGGAGACAAGGCCAACACATATCAGTTTTTCAAACTAAGAATTTTTATTTAGATGCAGAAACAATGAAGTCTCAATAAATGCAATGTCAAAGGTGTCAAGTATGACAAAACGCATCATTTACACCTATCCTGGCCTCATCATAATAAATAAGAAAATTTATCATCTCATTTTATCTTCATTTCATTATGTTACTGCAAATAATTTCTAAACACTTTCTTTGTATTTTGTAGGAATTGGAGATAAACACTAGTAGATTCTTTCAAAGTTTAAGAAACAAATTGAAGGATCGCCAGACGCAAAGTGTGCACAAGTCTTTTTAAAGATTCTTATTTCTAAGAATCTAGCAAATCAATTGACTCCTGGATGACAAGATCACAAAGGAGAAAATATCAAATTAGTGACAAGTCGTGACAAAAGTCACCACTAAGCACACTATGGCCTGATCTTCATAAGCTGGATGGCTTAACCTCATGCCTTGTACTAACTTATATTTTTCATTTCACTATTGATACTAGTGTTTGAAATCAAGCTTTGTAGGTGAAAATATTGATAAAATCAAGATCATTCCTGAATTCAATATCAAATTTGGAGATGATCAAAGGTGTAGCTATCCCAAAAGTGTTACAAGGATAAAACACCAAGTCCATCGAATCGAAATAAATGTTGAAGATCACAATATCCTCATGTAAATTGAATTTATCAAAATCGATACAAGTTTTTAGCAATGATCGAACATGTTGGTAAAAAACTGAAATTTTATTGAGTTTGTCAAAAGAAGGCGGGAGTGATTTTAATGTTTATGTAAAAGAATTAAGTCATTCATCTCGATAACTCTGTCTCTTAAAAGAGAGAGAACCGTAGTCGCGACGAGCATATATGTCAATACGATTTTTATTTCTTGTCCATTCGGATGATTGTCACATATCTATACATGTATATGTGTTTATTGATCATTTCAGGTTCAATGTTTTGATAATTTTTGGGTTATCCACCTATAAGTGACTATGTGCTTTTACTTACCTAGTCAAGGGTCTTGGCCTATAAGTTTGTTGGGCTATCCACCCCCATAAGTGGTTTGCATATTTTATGTGCTCGCTTGAGAGCCTCTATTTTGAACTATGTTAGGTTGTCCACCCCCACAAGTTAGATTATTATCGAGCCTCCACCTCATTACAATTGGAATATTATCAAGCCTCCACCTCGTTACAGTTGGAATATTATTGATTCCCCACCTTGTTACAGTTGGAATATTGTCGAGCCTCCAACTCATTACAGTTGAAATGTTATCGAGGGTCCATCTCGTTACAGTTGGAATATTATCAAACATTTACCTCATTATAATTGGATTCTTATCAAGACATGTAGCTCGTTGCAGGGATCATCGGAGTTCGCAATGCAAAAAATAAGCAATGGCATTTCCAAAACCCCAACAGTCATGAGTTGTAATGGATACATGGTATTCAAAACGGTATCCATTATCTTTTACTCTCAATATTTATTTATTTTCTCATCCAATTTAAAAAGAAATGTTTATGTCTATCCATAAAGAGATACTCATTTATTATATGAATGATTTTTCCATCTTTATTACTTAAGCCGCTAGCTAAAATGAAACTATGTCTACTAATTATTTACTTAAGTGTGTAGACATATATGGAACACACCTGTACAAAATATTTCGTTGTGAGAATGACTTCAAAACAACAAGACAATGGTGTATCCACATAAATGTACAAGAAGATATCAAAAAAGTATCGTAAGGGATGCTGCCATTTTTTTCCCAATTATATATATATATAAAAATATATATATACACTAATGAGTTTTATCCTATTCTTTGCCGAGAACATCTAGGAGGATGTATTCTCAAACAAACCACAGGTGCGAACGACATCAACAAGGATGCAACAAAACACAAAAAAATTTCTTAGCTGCGAACTAGGACATAGTCCAAAGAGAAATATCAAACTCTTAGGATGCAAGTTGAGGAGCGACATCCACCACAATCAAATCACATCCCTTTCAAAAGGCATGTGGATATTTCTGGGGGTTTAACAATTTCAATTTCGCATCCGATTAAATTTTCAAACTCTCACTGGAAGCATTTTTTTCTAATCTGGGTGACAATACACCAAGAACTTTGAAAATCGTGTTTATATAAGTTCTTGATTATGGGTGTGAAGTGCACCACATTCACGACTAAGAGGTTGTAAGCCTCTTTTTCATACTTGACTTATTTGTTACTGTCACGCCCCGAGACTACCCTCGAGACGCGGACACGGGACCTAGGACCACAAGTGATCCCAAGCTAACCCTGCTGGCATGATCATGAGCATACTAAAGATAATAAACTGATGCGGAAGCTAAATCATAAGTAAATGAAAA
>JAJOOS010006743.1:0-51942 GCA_029582725.1 Solanum chiquidenum
AGATACTTTTGAATGTTATTTTAAGTTTGTTGTTTTATGTTTTGTTTAGATTGTTTATAATTGTGTGTGTTTGATTGGGCTGAATAGTGTAGAATTGAATTGAATTGCATTTGCAGGTGGGCAACAGAAGCTGCGAGCTGCTACTGTAAAAAATATTACAGAAAAAGCGACGGACAGCGTGGTTTAGTCCGTTGCTTTTTTGGGTTTTAATTTTTTTAAGAACCCAGAAAAGCGATGGACTGCGTCGCCCTTTAGAAATTTAAAAAAAATGAAAATTAAAATAAAGCGATGCAGTCTGTCGCTTTTTTAAAAAAAATTCAAAAAAAAAGAGAGTAAAAAAGCGACTCAGTCCGTCGCTAAAAGAGACGCAGTCCGTCTCTAAAAGCGACGCAGTCCGTCGCTTTTTAAAAAACGACGTTCTCCGTCGCTTTTTGAAAAGCGTCAAGCTAAAAAGCGACGGAAGTGACTGCGTCGCTTTTCCGTCGATTTTGACCAAAAAAACGACGCAGTCCGTCGCTTTTGGCCGTCAGTTTTTGATAATTTTTTAGTAGTGAAATTTGAAAAGAAAATTTACTATATTTCTAATGTCATGTCTATATCAAGAAATAATTATCTTTTTAAAGTTTCAATTGTATAATACATATAGTGGTTATTTTCTAGTAATTATAGGATTTTGGTTGAAAACTAGAATTAATTAGAAGTTTACGTATTGAAATAAGAACTTGATAAAAAGAATATTTAATGCATTAATAAATCACTATACAAGAATATTATAATTTTTTTATAAAAAAAGACTTGAAAATGATATTTAATTATATAAATCTATGATTTTCAATTATTATAAATAAAATGTTTCATTTGTTTTAGATTTTTGTTTAGGTTATTCAAATAAGTAAGCAAAACTTGAAGTTACCTTTATAAAAGAAGTTGAGGGAACAAATTAATTTATGTTTGATCACTAATTAAGTTGTTCATATACCTACCTCGTTTATTCTATATTTTTTTGGTTCATGTACATTTGTTTTCTAATTTTTTTTTTTTTGTCCCTCATAAGAAATATTTTAATGAATTAATTCTTAAAAGGATATTATTAGTTTTGAGTAGAAAAAAGTTAAAAGTTCATGTATTAAAAATATTTATGATTCCTTATTAAGTTTTGGCTTTGCCAATTATTGTATTGAAGCTCCCTGTTGGTTACATTTGTGTTGTTTAGCTTATGAAGCTAACACAGTAGCAATTGGTGCATTTATCTTTTTCCTCTTGCTTTTCTTTTAAATTTTTTTCGTTCATAATGTTTGTAGATGTTTACCTATTAACATGCTTCAATTAATAGATATACATTATCTTCTTCTTGTTTGTCTATCTCTTTATACCATCTCCAACCCACCTCTATTTTACTTTCCATTCTCTATAATTGGAGAGTAAAATAGAGAATGGGCTCTCCAACCACTCTTTAATTAACTCTCTATTCTTCATTCATAGAGAGGTGAATAGTAGTTCTCCAAATTTGGAGAACTACTATTCACACTCTCTATTTCAGTTTTTGATTATTTTATTATTATTTCTATTATTTTGTAATTAACATATTATTTTTAATATAAGGTCATTAATTAAATATCTAATATTCGTAATTCTTTTTAAATGTAATATGACATTTTAAAATATATATTATTTGATATACACTACTTTCATCCCGAATTAATAATATTTCAGTTTTTTTAAATTTTCATCACTTTACTATAATTTGATATTATTATTAATTTTCACTATGAAGAATGCACGAAAGTAAAATGATAAGATGGAAATTTTAATTTAAAAATATAATACATAACATAATAATTTAGATATAAGATAACAATACATAATAATTTTATCGCAACAATAATTCAGGAATCCGGTAGGTCGTTTCCAGATTTAACAATATTCAAAAAAAAATTAGGTGTATGATCTAGAGAATTGTTGTGGTTGTGATTGCGATTGTGCTTGTTGATTTATGTAATTTTTTATGTAATTGTATTTCATTCATGATTTCACTTTTATTTGAATTGTCCGTTAATTTGTATATTATATAATAACTTGCAATTTATGTTATTTATAAATTTAGAATAAAATAAAAATTTATATTAAATAATGAATTTGAAAAAATAAAATTTTATATTACATAAAAATTATATAAAGTGATTATTTGAAAGAAAAAAAGGAGAAATAATTTATATTATGAAATAAGAAAATGCAAATGAAATAGAAATAATAATATAATATTAAGAAGAGAGAAGAAGATTCTTTTTTAGAGAGTAAAATAGACAATTGGGTTGGAGTTGGTTGTCTGAAAAAATAAAGAACTCTATACTTGGAGAGTAAAATAGAGGGTAGGGTTGGAGATGCCCTAACCCCCTCTATATTCCTTATTTTTAAAATTAATTTTCTTTAAAATTTTAAGGCATTGAAAGATGCCAAAAATCTGAATCAACTAGTGCGGGTATGAGTTTATACTCATATTCAACCCATGAAAATATGGATATTTATGGGTAAGCTATGGGTAAAATATAAGTAAAAGTGTTTTCCAAATCAGCTTATTTTTCTCAAATATAAGAAAAATGATCTATCTCCAAAAAGTAAGGAATATATTTTTCAAAACTCTTTTCCAACCTCACACCTCATTTTTCCACCCTAACTCATTTCTCGGGTACCAATTCTTGATACTGATAAAAAAAATTGACTCTTGATTCTTGCTTCAAGACCCGACTCCTAACCTTCATTCAAGACCCAACTCTCGAGTTTCAGGTTAGATCAAGATCGAATCTCGATTTGGATATCGGACCTGTGGTCAGGATTAAAGGTCGAATCTCAAGTTGGTGTTGATATTAGATCTCCAGTCAGGTCTCGGAGTGGATTTCAAATTGGGTTTCAAGTTGAGAGTTTAGGTCAGGTCCAGATCAAGCGCCATGTTTGGGTATCGAATTGGTCGTCGTTTTCGAGTGTTAGATCTCGATTCAAAAGTTGGTTTTCAAGTAGGGTGTCAGAGTTATATCCAAGATTAAGTATCATATTTAGGTCCCAGATCCATTGACTAGGTCAGTTGTCAGGGTCGAAATCTGATAAGAAGTTGGGTGTTGGATCAAATGTCGGGGTCAGATTCCGATTTGAAAGTTGGGTATCGAGTTGGGAGTTGGAATCAAATCCTGATTCATATGTTGATTCCCAAAAGTGTCTTCGAGGTCGGGTGTTAGTGTTGAGTTTCGGGGTAAAATCCCAATTTGAAAGTTGAGTCCCAGATTAGGTGTCGGGGTCAGATGCATGTTTTAAAAGTTGGGTCTCAAATCGAGAGTCATGATCTAATCCATGTTTAAAAGTCGAATTCCAGTTTAGGTGTTAGCTCCTGATCAAGATCTTAAATGGGGGTCGAATCTCGAGTCAAGAATCGAAGTCGGGTCCCATATCAGTTTTCGGGTTTGGAATACGACTCGGTCATCCAAATCAAATATCCGGGGGGGGGAGGGTCATGTTTTGGGGTAAAATCCCAATTCATAATTTGAATATTGGATCGGTTGTTGAGAAGGGTCCCAATTCATGTATAGGGTCAAATTTGGATTGAAATGTCGGGTCCCTGGTCGGATTTTGGGGTCAGGCCTGGAGTCAAAATTCAGGTCCCGAGTCGAGAGTCTGAGTGGGGTCCTTATTTTGAAGACGGGTCCAGGATAATGTTTCGGGGTCGCGTCCAGATTTTGAAGTTGGTCCCCTATCTAATGTCGGATTTAGTTTTATGATAGAATTAAACTAAATAAAGTGTTTTTAACATTTGTCATCCAAAAAAAAGAGTAAAACGTTTTGTCCATATTGAATTCTAAATTATAGTACTATTTACTCATAAAATTATGGGGAAAATATTAATCAACATGTATTTTACCCAACCATTAATTACCCAATTAATTTTTACCCATATGAAATAAGTGTGAGTTGAATTATTACCCATTTTATGTTGACTCATTTTAATTTCAACCCGCTCAAATTTAACCCAACCCTCCACTTGCCATTACGACAATCTTTCTATCTTTCGCTTGGAGTTGCTCGAATGCACTCAAAGCAAGTTAAATACTTTCTCAAGGAATGTAGAACATTATAAATGGGGATAGGAAAGGTTCTTTTATCTACAAATGTCAATTTACCGGAAGATGCTACTCATGCACCTACCAATCCATCACTTCACTAGAAACATTTGAACTAGATGCCTTTGTTTTGATGATGACCTTCACCTGAATAGGTTATCTTGCATATTTGTACATTTTTTGTTTTTGTCATCAGAGTCTGCACGAAGTCACATGGGCATTTTAATTTGATTTCTTGATTTGAGGATACTTAGCTTAAAAGTCACGAAGAAATAACTTTGGAAGGTATGAACTTCTTAGTCACATAGATCAAATGCTAGCACGTGAAGTTCAATATGTAGTCATATTCACTAATGAGGTGGTTTCATCTTTTTCTTCATATGTGCAGGAATTATAGATTTATTCACTTACACTGGCAACATCCTTTTTTTTGAAAATTTCTGAATATATAAAATGGTGTTTCCAATATAAGATGAATCGATAATTCCCTGCACATATAAAGCAAAAGATAAACCACCTCATCAATGAATATATCTACATACTCATCTTCAAGCATTAACATTTGATCTATGTGACAAAGAAGTTCATTATTACTGGTGAAAATGAAACCTGAAATAAAGTAAACAACAAAATACATACCTTTCAAAGTTATCTCTTCATGACTTTTAAGACGAGTATCCTCAAATCTGGAAATCAAAATGCACTTGTGACTTCATGAAGTTTTCGATGACTAAAACTAAAGAAGTACTAATATGCAAAATTACCTATTCAGGTCAAGACCAACATCAAAATCTAATTAGGAATCTAGTTCAAACGTTTCTAGATAAGTGATAGATTAGCATCTTCCGGTAGATTGACATTTGTAGACAAAAATGCCTTTCTTACCACCATTTCTAAAGTTTTACATTCTTGAAGAAAGTATCCAACTTTCTTTGAGTGAATTCAAAAAACTCCCAGCAAAAGGTACGCAGATTGTTGAATTGCAAAGGGTAAGCTAGGAAACATGATAAGATCTAGAAATAAATTTTTTTATGCTCTTTCAAGATTATCACTGAATCCATCATCGGTCTTGGGAATTTAGTTGTCCTGGTTACCTCACAAATCTTGGGAGCCATGAAAGAAACATTTTGTACTCCTTGGTTCTTAACTGCGGGAGCAGCGGGAGTACTTGCTAACCCTATCAGAAAACTCATCATCTTTTGTGGTATTTCTGGAGATACCTGAGTCGGAGGGGCAATGCCTTGAGCTAGGGCTGCCTCTTCTTGGACATGTACATTTCACATCCTCTTGTGCTTCCTCAGGTTGGGGAGGGGATATCGACAACATCCTTAATGGTGTGGCAGCAAGCTGAGATTGCCCCTTGGCAGGTGCAGACACCTCAACCATCTTTCGTGAATTACTATATCCCCAACGACTAGTGCGGGCACCTCAACCATCTCTCCTATTGTGCATGTGCTAACTATTTACGAGGAAAGAATGAAGGGAGTTAGATATAAATTTTGATCATTATATGTCAATTGGAATTAAGTAATAACACAACTGGAAGAAGAAAGGGATGTTCCTGATTTTTCATAGCATCTCGAAGAAAAGTATAGACGTCTGTATACAATTCCACAAGACTCTTCTAGACCAACTCTTTTATGAAGAGATCAACGAATCAAAGGCTTTGATACCAACTTTTTCATGACCCAAATAGTCACGAGTGGCACCCATCCCAACCCTCTAGTGGGAGAACTATTATAACCCGACTAAGAAACTTAAAATAAATCTATCACTAAAACAATAATTAATCCCAAGTATGTTTTACACATAAGAGTGATCCAAAAACTGAGTTAAAACATTTTATCACAACTCCCCAAAGAAAGTCACCGTACAAAACTTCTAACTATAATCATTTCTACTGAAATGTTTTACAACTGAAAACAAGATAGAATTTCCCAGAGTCCGAAAGATGGATAGGGGAAGCACGATGATCTTTGGCAGCCTGATCATATAGCACTCACGATCTGCACTCAACAAAGGAAGAGTACATGGTAGTATTACTACAAGACACTATCTATAGGCAGGCATATGTCGACTTAAATAAGAAACAAGAAACACATAAACAAAACTTCAAGTAGACCCGACTTCAACACATAAACAATTCACAACCATCAAATGTATTCATCACAAAGTTTCATTACTACAATTGTTTCACAACACCATGCTCAATACACCATGAGTCAACATAATAAAAAATAAGTGTATGCACATGCTAAGTGAATTATTTCTGTCAATAGCCATGACCTGTAGGGGACCAACTTTGTCTATGTATCGTACCGACGTGGTAACCGACCCTCTAACATGTTTATATATGTATATGCACCGGCGTTGTATGTGACCCTCCGTAATAGTATCATGTATATAAATGATAAAACATATGTACCGATGTGGTACCTAATACAACTATGCATTTCTAACATCCAAAATTCAGACTATCAATCAACCATGTCCGAAGACCAATCAACAAACATCCAGCATAAGAGTATACATATATCTAAGTAAAGTTTAACTTTAATTCACCATAATCTACTACAACAAAAATGCACGAATACAAGCTTTTAGATTGGAGTCTTTCCTTTTCTTGAAGCTTCGGTTCGTTCACGGTCTAAACCACATAAAAATAAAAAACACAATTATATATTCAATATTTCAAGGTCTAAGGGCTAAAACACCATTGGTTTTACCTTGTTCATAGCCTAAAATCTCAAATTAGGATTTTTACCCATTATCTTCCCCAAATTCCCATAGCCCACGCTAGAGGGAATAATTTACATTTTAGGAAGAAGAATGTAACAAACCAGAATAAGTACAACACCCATGTAGGGCCACCCATTAGGGATTCCCACCATTCATAAACCTCGGGTCTAGTTCTAGAATTTACCCACCATAATGGGTTGTTTGGTAGTTGGATAGAGTTATGCATGTATTAGTAATGTTAGTCTAGTTATGTAGGTATTAGTTATGCGGGTTTTAGTTATACATGTATTAGTTATGTAGGTATTAGTTATGAAGGGTTTAGTTATGTAGAGATTACAATGTATTAGTAAGCTAATTTTTATTTCTTAATTTAAAAAATAATTAGTGAGCTAATAGTGACGACCCGATTTCTCAGGTCATGATGACACCTACTACACTCAACCTCTAGGTAAGCCTAACCCTTAGCCCGGAGCCATAAACAACGGAATACCAAGCGGAAGCCAACAAAAAGAAGAAAGAGTTTAGAACAAAGCATAGAAAGGATAATCAACAAAAATAATGTAGCAACCATCACAAAGACCTGTCGTTAGTCAGTAGTTGAGCATCTAATCCAAAATAGGAGTACAATGCTTTTACAAATAGAGCACAAGTACATGGTGTCTTTGAATACAATATAAAGACAAAGCTTATCCAAAATAGATGGAAAATAGTAGCTCCAACTTTTCCTCTTTTTCATCGAGATTGGGTTGGTGTGAAGTGTACCTCTTGTCTAGCCTATGCTTTGCAAGCCTACATAGGGTACAAGATCGAAAAGAATGCATTGGATGGATGCCCGGGCATTGAGAAGGAAAGACGCTTTCAGAGGCGGGCCCTCATTCTCAATGCAAGCTAGCTCTTACTTGTGTTTAGTGAGGAGGCTACCTAACATACATGTGACTGCCCTGGTTGTGATTTCTTCCTTGGGTAGGCCATCCGTGAGTGATAGAACACAGGGAAGAGCTCACCCTAATCTCTGAAACTCCAAGCTGCTACGCATGACTCCAAATCAACGACGATAACTCAACTGCAATCTGCAAGGGGAAGAACTGTAGTATGAGTACAAAAAATGGTACTCAGTAGGCAACGACCGACTGATCTCAAAACATAACACAAGCATAAACATCAAGTAATAAGGAGAGAAAAGCACAAGTAACTAAACATGAAATACCAAAGTAGACAGGTACAAAAAATAGAAACGAGGTACTGTTACGACCCGTTTTAAAACTAAGTTAAAAATGCTTCATAACTTGGTTGTTTGTTATTTTTTTGAAAAAAATGGAAAATAGAGTCGCCACTTAATTTTAGAAAAATTAGGAAACCATTTAAAAAAAGGAATTTATGAAAGAAAACCTTTTAAATAAACCAAAGTCGAATAAGAGTTCAAATGATCCTCTAGGGAAGATGTTAAGCACCTTAAAGGATCCGCTAACGTGTGATTTACCGGTGAATTTAAAATTTTGGCTAACTTTGAAAAGAAACTAAGTCTTATAAAAAAAACTTGTTTTAAAAAATTGCTAAAAACTAATTGATACTTATACACTCTTATTATCCCAAGTGATGGGGCGATTTAAATATTAAAATATCAAAATATTTCCAACTTAAATATTTTATCCGAGTCAAGACCTTAAACTAAATGATTAGCTCAAACTCATAAACGTAGATTCAAATCTAATTACTATCTGTGAAAGAATATGAATGATTCTTAAATTAGTTTTAGAGCTTAAATTTGCCTTAACTAAAACAGATTTTAAAATTTGAATAGTTAAAGAAAAAATGAGTAACAAAATAGAAATCTCATCAATGATTCATCTAAGTAAACAAAATAAGCATTAAGAGTTAAAAGCAATTATCACAAAATCAAAATATAAAGAAAATAAAAGTGTGAATAGAACTTGGACAATTTTAGTCCACTTGCTGCTTCTTATTTGTTGCTGCTGAAGCTATTACCGAACTTATTTTAGTATGAAAATGCTCTTTTTAGCCCTCTAGAATTGCAGCACATTGGCGATACGCCGAGTGATACAGGTTGCTCGCCGAATATTCTAGAATCTCAGCGCCTTCTTTGCTATCGATAAGGCGGGCTAGGTCATACTCGCCGAATGGCTTCGGCGATATGCCGATACATCTTCCTCTTGCACGTTATCCTTCACTTGCAAAATCAACACACACATTATTTAAAACATTAATACTTGGGTTGCCTCCCAAGAAGCGCCTTATTTAACGTCCTGGCACGACGTGGAATTGCTCTCAAGCATCTTCCAAGTACACCACCTCAATCAGAGAGATCTCTTGGCACTCGCCAAAGTATAATTTCAAGCGTTTCCCATTCACCTTAAATGCAGGTCCTTCTTGACCTTCAACCTCGATGGCACCATTTGTGAACACTCGCGTCACTCTAAACGGTCCCGACCATTTGGACTTGAGCTTTCCTGGAAAGAGTCTAAGTCGAGAGTTGTATATTAACACCCAGTCTCCCACTCTAAAGTCCCTCTTAAGGATTTTAGCATCATGCCATTTCTTCATCTTTTCCTTGTAAAGGGCTGAGCTTTCATAAGCTTTGAATCTGAATTCGTCCAACTCATTTAACTGCTCTACTCTCTCCTTTAAGGTCTTTGTCCAGTCCAGATTTAAAGTTTTCAATGCCCATAATGCTTTGTGTTCCAATTCAACTGGTAGATGACAAGATTTACCAAAAACTAGCTGGTACGGAGACATCTCAATCGGTGTTTTGTAAGCAGTATGATATGCCCATAGTGCATCATCGATCTTTCGAGACCAATCAGTTCTGTTGGTATTCACTGCTTTGGCCAATATGCTTTTGATCTCCTGGTTTGACACAAATTATGGGTGGTTCAATAATTCAATAGGAAAATGGCATAGTTAAGGTACCTGAGGGGAAAACCCCAACAAGTGTACGGATCTGTTTATGTGTTTGGCCAATAATTAAATTAATACTAGATACTTCTATGATACATGTGAATGTACTTGTATGATACTCATGTATCTAAGTGTTTAGTTTGTTAGACACATTATATATTGTTAATAGATACATGAAATTAATACTAGATATTTTGATGATACATATGAATGTACTTGTATGATACTTATGTATCTTACTATTTAGTTTGTTGGATATATCATATATTGATAATAGATACATCAACTTAATTAATTTATATTTTAAGATTAATAATATGAAATTAATCAAATTACATGACCAAGATATACAGGTTTTTGTTTTTTTATTAATAATATTAATGAATTTATTATTTCAAAGAATAATAATTTTTTTTAACTAAACATAGATACACTTCTTGATTTCCACCTTATATTAAGAGATTTGATTAATTTAAATTTGTAGAATTCATTGTCCATAAAATTTGAAAATCCTTAATTACTCCTCTAATTAAGTAAAATTAGTTACAACTTACAACCAATTAATTTAAACAAATAAAATATGTATCTTGGTTTTAAAATTTGACAGATACATGTATCTCGCGGATTCAGACTCATGTATTCTAAGCACGAAATATGGTAGACAAAGTAATATTTGAAACTACCGGGAATCTTAGTAATTAGGACCTAACCTAATGGAATTTATGTAGTTTGCCCTTTAATTAATTTAAATCTGATAAAGTGGAATCGAGACAAATTATAAGTTTAACTAATTACTTAAGCTTCTTGACTTTAACAACACAAAATAATTATTTCAAAGTGAAAGATCATTTATTAATTAGATTGTGAATTAATTAGTTTTAAAGGAAATAAAGTGCAACCTTAATGAAAAACACTTTTTTTGATAAAAACAATTTTTCAAATATTTTTTAAAGGTAATAACTATATAAATTTTACATTATAAACGTATAGAGATATATTTTATAGGAAAATGAGGCAAAATTGTCTTGAAAATGATTTTGAAAAGAATTATTTCAAATTGTTTTCAATTGAAGAAGCTTGAAAATTCATTAAATTGTGGAGGGCCAAAATTGGGTGCCAACAGGTACAAGGAGTAAGAAGTCGAGTCGAGAACGTACCTAGAACGCAATCCAAGAACCTACTCGTAAGCAACTAAGACACCAAGTCAACTACTCAGGATCAAGAGGGCCCACATCCACGATTCTATAGTCCAAGCCTATCAACTAATAGCAAAACAATATTAGAGAATAACATATACTCAAACAATAACCTAACTAGACCCCCATAAGTCCAGAAGTTACAAACAACAAACATAATCCAACCGTCCCCCATAAACTGTAGGTACAATCAACAAATAAGTATATTGGTGATATGCAATGCATATGAATGTAGGGTGCGAAGAACAACCATTACTGACCATCCAAAACCATAACCATAACACTCTAGTCAACTCCCAAATGGGCCCATAAACTATATTTTGAATATGAAGAGCATTTTTGTACCAAACTTATTTTATAAATAATTTTCTACCCACTTTCGACCTACGTGGCACTATCTTCTAGCCTAGTGCGTGTTGACAATTTTTTAAGCTATTTGGTTGATAGTGCCACGTAGGCCGAAAAGGGGTAGAAAATTATTTATAAAATAAGTTCGGGGGGGGGGGGTAATAGGACCTTAGTATAGTATAAGTGTGTCTCTAAGATTTTGGACATAGAAACATGGGATCTATCCTTTGTATCTAGTTCGAGAGAGTGGATTTGATGAGGACAAGGGCCGGGCATCTTCCCATTGGTGTTGAAGTTCAAGATAATTCGACATAGAAAAGGTAATTGTTCGAGAGAAAATTACTTTACATATGGTCCTACCTACCCACGACAAATTACCCTATTGTGAGCATCGACGTTCATCCACTAAGTTAAAATTCAATAATTGGTTGGTCAATTCCCCAAGTTCTACCTTACTATTTGATCATTTTGTGTTAAAGTGTGAAATCAGAGTGTTAATCACAACTTGACATTTGAAACTAAAACAAAAAAGGTGTAATGCGTGTTCAAGTGAAGAAATTATTGTCATACTTTCATCATTGAATTTGAAGGAAAAAGTACTCTCTGTGTGATCGACCCCAACTCATTTAGTTGGGTTATTGTACTGACTAACGATCATTGGCACTTAGAATTAGAAGAAGTGTCCTGATGCGTGAAATCAAGATCAGAAGTAGAAATTAAGTTTGCAACCTTAACTCATAAATTAACCTCATGCTAATTAGCTCAAATTAATGTTTGAACAACAATAAAACAGAGCATAGCACAATACTCACTACATTAAATTAACACCCAAATCCATAATTGCACCCCATGATCTTGGGTTTTAACCACCAATCACAAAAGGTAAAGAGATTATACCTTCCATCAAAGCAGCCATGGGTAACATGAAATCAATCAATTACAAGTAAACTCACTTTGGATTAAACTTCAATTTGTCAAATTGCATCTACCATGGTCTTGTAGTTTCTCTATTCTATGATCTTGGTCTTCTAAGATGAATCTGGTCCTTACATGGATGTTTCGTTCAGCTAAGTGAGAGTTGGAGTCCAAAATGGATTTGGAGGACTTTTTGGAGTTTTGAAGTGAATTTGAGGATTTTCCTCTTAATTTGAGTTATGTGTTAGCGTTGTTCAATCCAAGAGGGTGTTTGAGGGTCTAACGGAGCAGGTGGACTCGGTATCCTCATCTTTTCATGGCTTCAGACTATTTTCATCCTTTCACTTTTGTGGACGAAAGTCCTTTTAGTAGTGGATGTTGTAATGACCCTCCACGTCATTTTCTTTGTTTTCTGATCTTTTTTTGTGCTAGTTTACATATTTTGGAGCCTTTAAAACTACAAGGGTTGACTTCAGTCAAACATTCAGGAAGACCACCTCAGAATGTAATTCTAACGCTTTTATTACCTCAAAAAGTCAATTTTAGGTTAGGATCATGGTTGGTTCAGGCCCCAAGACTTCTAGTGTGAGTTTCTGCCGTTAGGCGTTTTAACTTTGAAGCTTAAGCCAGGGGTTGACTTTGGTCAACATTCTTGATAAACAACACGCTTAGCTCTGGAATGTTGAGTTTGGTCTAGAATGACCTTTCATGCGATTTCCTAGGCTTCTGGTCTCACTTTGAGCCTTCTTGTGGTTTTTAGCTTAAAACTGAACTTGGGTCTGGGACCCACTTTTCATCGAAACGACCTCATACGAAAGTTTTGATAGTTCCATTGAGTCCGGAATGACGAATTCAATGGGTTAGCAAATTTCTTTTGCGTGCAATGGTTTTCGAATGAATCTTGCGCAACCCGCTGGAGAATTCAAAGATTGTGCAAATCAGCAGAAGGTCTGATATCTGGTGCAGGCTTTTAGCGACCAGAATCCAGGCCTTTAGCAACTAGTAATAACTTTAGCGATCAGGATCTCTGTTATTTAAATAGCGAAATTTTAGCTTCAGTCCCCAACTTCAAAATGCAATTTCGTGATCTTGGGAGCTCTGATTGAGGCGATTCAAATAGTTGGGGGTCCGAGTTGATTGTGGCTACACATTAGAATGTTCATAAAGTGTTGTGGGCTCTCTGTTCTAGGTATATTCCACCCCAAAGGGGCTGCCAGCTCTCTTTTGTTTTCTTCAATTGGTGTTTTATTTGCATGTGGTTGTTTGGGCTGTTCCAGACATGGAATTGAGCCCCGTTTTGAGGGTACAAGCTCGGTAAGGGTTTAGGATCTTTTGATGGAGTCAATTTTGGGATTTTTGGTGCGGGTTTCACATTCCTATTTTGACCTAATTTTTGGGTCCATTTCCGATTGTTATGAATTTAGTGTCTAAATGTTCATAATGACAATGGATCAATAATTTGATAGTTTGGTAGTGTTTAGAGGCATTTCGGGAGAAGATAGCTACTAAGCGGTGGATTTGGAGGACTCGTGATTGGCTTTAAGGTAGGCTTCGGTCTACATTCTTGATTGAGCTTCTTAATAAGGCCTAGTATAGATTTCATATACTTTTGGATTATCATTTCCAAGTATTTATATTTCCCCCTATTAGTTCATCTTTTCTTGATTCCGTTGGAGCCTTGAGCTTAGTGTGGGTGTTGGGATCCTTAGTTTAGGCTTGTAGCTTCACTTGTATTGTAGATGTTCTTGTTTATCCTTGTTAGGCTTGATTCTTGGTGACCTTAGACTAGGCTAAACATTAGGTGCTTTAGATTATTTTTTACCACCTCATAGTTCAATTTGCAACCTATAGGGCTAGTATTAGGTTGTTCTCCTTGCATTGGTGTATGTGACCTTGGTGGCTCGTTGTCACCGCAAGTTGGTCCTAACTATGCTAAGTCATGGACTGCAGTGGTATGATTGGGGTAGGGTGTCGTCCCTTTAGTTGGTTTCTCTCTTTATTGATTTGAAATGTTTCTTGATCCCTTCACTTGTTTTTCACTGTAGGTTTGTTGTATCTGTATTGAGCTAATGATTATATCTTTAGGCCCAAAGCCATATTCGAGGACCCATTGGATCCGAGGTTAGTACTCTACACCTTGATATTATGGTTTGGTTGGTTGTGTATTTATTCTAATTGGAGTGCCTTGTTTGGATGTTGGTGATGGCATGCATTGCATTGTTTGTTCATTCTCACATATTTGTGGTACGAATTTGGTGCATGCATTGGTATATTTATCTTTCATGTTGAAACACTATTTTACTCCACTCTATTCTAAATTAGTTTTCGGGAGTCGTACCACCTTGATCACTTGATTTGTATTTTGATATTACGAGGCGTAAGGGATGTGCTTCTTTCCTACTTGATATATTAGAGACATCTCGGATATTCTCAGTTATCACTTGACTACCCAGTGCGTTAACACCCTTTCTTGAATTCTTTAGGTCTTACTTACGCTCCCGGGTAACTCTTGCCCTTTTTCACTACCTCTTGCATTGGTGGGCTCAATCTCTGCTGATGTTCAATGCTCGGTTTACACTCACTATCAAGCTGAATTTTGTGAGTGCAAATACCGGGAGGAATGCCTACTATGTCAGCGATCGTCCAACCTATAACTTTATTGTGTCTTCTCAACACCTCAAGGAGTAAGTTTATCTGCCATTCAAGTAAATCAGCTGTAATGATTACCGGCAAGGTGTTGTTTACCCCCAAAAAGGCATATTAGAAATGGGAAGGAAGTACTTTCAACTCCAAATTTGATGGTTCTTCTATTGATGGCTTTGCGGGAGGACTTTCTCGATTCTTTAGATCGATATCCAACTTCAATGTAGTCTTTGAATACCCCTCCAAACCTGAAAGAGCAGCTACAACCTCTTCATAGCCTTGAATTTCGAATTCATCATAGTTAGCAAGCACAACTTCAAGTAGTTCACTCATACACATAAAATGGCTCACACTAGCTACCGCCTCATTAATAACATCAACAGTGGAGACCACGTGAATATCGCTTGGGTGTTTCATTGACTTACAAACATTGAAGGTCACTTCATCTATATTCACCCAAAACTTCAATTCTCCACTTTCAACATCAACCAATGCTCTCCCGGTTGTCAAGAATGGTCTTCCCAAAATAATGGGAATTTCAGCATCTATTTCACAATCGAGAATAACAAAATCAGCCGAAAAAATGAATCAGTCAACCTTTACCAAGATGTCATATAGTATCCCCATGGGATGTTTGATGGATCGATCTTCCATCAAGAGTCTCATTGTGGTGGCTTTCGGTTCACCCAGCCAAAGTTGTTTATAGATTGCATATGGCATTAAGTTGATGCTTGCTCCTAGATCGCATAAAGCTTTAGCAAATTGGAGCATCCAATGGTGCAAGAGATGCTGAACACTCCTATATCTTATCTCTTTTTGATCATATCCTTAGTCATAATTGCACTACAACTATGGGAAACTTCGATTGTCTCAAAATCCAAGCTCCTTTTCTTTGTGACTAATTCCTTCAGAAACTTGGCATATCCCGACATTTCCAACAATGTTTCCACAAGAGGGAGATTAATTGATAATGTATTGAACACTGATAAGAAATTCTTAAATTTCTTATCCTCATTCTTCTTTTTTAGACGCTGGGGAAATGGGGGAGATATTTTGGGTAAAGGTTGCATGACTTTTGGCATTGGACGACGTTGCTCCATTTCTTTATGTGGTTCTCTGGCAATGCTTTGATGAATAGGTGTCTCTTCCTCCTCCATTCCTTTATCTTCATCATGATTTTGAGCTTCTTTATTTCCCATCACATTACCTATTGCTACCTTTCCACTACGAGTAACCACCGCTAGCCCTCTATCGTCATCTTCTATTGTCAACTTTGGTTTCAATTGTGCTGATAGTAAACTCAACTGACCTTCAAGTATCTTGATGGCATCGGCATGAGAGTTCAATTTAATCTTCAAAGTCATCTTTCATCCCCTTCAACAAATCATCTGAACCTTCAACTTTATCAAGTATGCGTGGCAACAAATCATTCACCCGGGGACTACTTGCACTCCTTTTCGATTATGGGCTCTCACTCGAGTGAGTGTGGTTCTCATCATGGTCATCTTCCCTTCTCCAATAATCACTTTGATCAGCCCAATCTTGATAGTATCTCCTTTGCTCTTCTCCCTTGTGATAGCTCCAATCTTGATTCCCACCCCGTTGTAGATAGCGTGGGTGGAAACCCTCCTCATATCTCTTGGAGTTGCAACCTTGATTCTCTCCCGACCTTGAGTAATCGGAAGAAGAACCCTCCTTAACTCTAAACACTCCACATGTTCCCTTTTTTTCATCCCTCTCTCTCTTTATCAAGTTATTATTGTGTCAATCTAAAACAAAATGGAGAGACTTGATCCTCTTGGGTGTACCACACTTGATTTATTTTAGTCATGTCATCAAGAAGAAACGAAGCCACCTCAAATGATTATAACATTATTCCCCCTCGTACCAATTTATCAGCCACTCCTTTATTAACCGAATCAAGACTCCGGTTAAAATATTGGAGTAGCAAATCGTTTGGTAGCCCATGAGTTGGGCATTTAAGTAAGAGTTTCTTAAACCTTACCCACGTTTCATGGATGGGTTCCCCCTCCCATATCTTGAAACCTTGAATATCGTGTCTAAGTTTCATCATCCTTGATGGAGTAAAGAATCTTGTATTGAACGCTACAATCAACTCCTCCCATGATGTGATGGAATTTGTTGGCAACTCGGCTAACCACTTGCTAGCTTCCCCCGTTAAAAATAGTGGGAACAATCGAAGCCGAATTGACTCTTGTGACACATCCTTGAACGAAAATGGGCTGCATACCTCTGTGAAATTTCGTACATGCTCATGTGGGTCTTTGTTCTCTAGTCCTCCATACATTCCCCTCATTTGGAGGAGGTGAAGAGTTGTGCTAGTGACTTTGAATATTGCATTTCCATCAGCTTGTGGTATGCAAATTGCACCCATTTCACCTGCTTGACCTGGGTTGTAAACACTATTGATATTATCGATACCATCCTGATGACCTGCTTGACTATCATTCATTTCTTCCTCACTCATTCTTGCTTCTATGTAGTCCATACACACTTTACACCAAACAACCTAATCCAACTCAACTACAGCCAACCAATTCGAAAGTGTCAAATTTTTGATCAAAGAACTCTAAGTAATGCTACTCCCCGGCAGCGACACCATTTTGATTTCACGTACCAGGATACTTCTTCCAATTCTAAGTTCCAACGATCGTTAGTCAGTACAATAACCTAACTAAATGAGTTCGGGTCGATCCCACAGAGAGTAGTTTTTCCTTCAAATTCAATGATGAAAGTATGACAACAATTTCTTCACTTGAACATGCGTTAGACCTTTTTGGTTTTAGTTTCAAATGTCAAGTTGTGATTAACACTCCTATTTCACACTTTAACACAAAATGATCAAATAGTAAGGTAGAACTTGGGGAATTGACCAACCAATTATTGAATTTTAACTTAGTGGATGAACGTTGATGCTCACAATAGGGTAATTTGTCGTGGGTAGGTAGGACCATATGTAAAGTAATTTTCTCTCGAATAATTACCTTTTGTATGTCGAATTCTCTCGAACTTCAACACCAATCGGAAGATGCTCAGCCCTTGTCCTCATCAAATCCACTCTCTCGAGCTAGATACAAAGGATAGATCCCATGTTTCACTTTCTCAAGCTGAAATCATGGTAACCCATTACTAAGGATGCTAGGTTTTTTTACTTTGGCTTTGCGCTTCTCTCTCGAGCAAGCCCAAAAATCATTGAACTTGTTGCACTAATCATGCAAAATGACCTCAAAACACCGCAACAACTCAGACCCACTTCAAATTAATGCCATTATTCGCAATCTAACGACACCCATTTAGTAAAACTCAACAATTAGATTTCATAGTCAAAACCCCAAGAGAAAGGTTTAGCCACTCATAGCAAAAATAGGAAAATCAACATCTGCCATGTTTTCCATAGTTGGTTAATTGAAATTTGAAAGTTAAAGTTTACTAAAATCTTCTCTATAAGAAAACCTCAATCATAAATTTTGCAAAAATCAATTAGGAAGCACAATGGTAATGTCCTTTCCCTCTATTTTCTCTTTCTCCCGTTTCTGAATAAATTGTCGTTCTAGAAAAAATCAATTTAAACAAGTCTGAAGTGTGACTGTTTAAGACCACTCGGCGAGGTAAGTCGAACTTCGCCGCCAGTTTGGCGACTCGCTGATTGTCCTTCCTCTCACCTTCATTTTTCACTTCTTCTTGGTCCAGCTACTATATTTTTAGGCGATCCATATCAGGATCGCCGAATGATTCCGCGAGTCACCCTGTCTCCTTTCATCTCGCCCATTAACACTTGTTTGAATCTCCATCAGCACTTTTGGCGACCTGGTCATCTCTCGCCGAAGCGATCGGCGACACGCCGAGTGGAACTTCTGCTAACCGAAGTTACCCCCAATTCAACTCCAGCATTCTGTAACTTTAGGCGGTGGAGTGGCACTTTGGCGAATCGCCGAGTTACATTGACGATCACCATGCCTTTATTTCTTCCTTATTTTAGCTCGCTTCATTCCTTTTTTTGCACATTAGTGTCTATGCTTTGTTCCTAAATCCAAATACCTGGAAATTAAGGAATTTACATCGGTTATTGGCACAAAATGAGCATTTGAGGACACTACATCTATCCAAATAAATCCCTAAATGAGTCCAAATTATGAACTTATCAGATCTCCGTTCGATATTCCAAAGAGATTGATTGAAGTGGGTAATTAGTCCAATACTAGCAATTTAGGTTTTATGTCTGTAACTTGCTTGAAAATAGAGGTTATGAATTAGATCTATTTTTCCTATTTTTGCATCAAAAGAGAGAATATAGTAAGGTTTTTGGGTGTTTAGATTGACATATAAATGAGACCGAAAGGAGTTTCTATGCAAGGATGCTATGAGATCAAAGGAAGATTTGCATCATTGAAGATGACTTAGCCTATTCATGAATATTCATCACTATAGAGTAGCACAATTACCTCTATATGGAATTGATTTCTAATCCCCATACCCCTAGATTGCTTGTTAATTCTTGAGATTTCTATATAATTCTAGTTTAATTGTAATAATGATTAACCAAATCATTTTATTAAATTGGTGGAATCATCCATCCAGTTGTTCTTACTATTACAAGTGAGTGATTTTACAATCCAAATCTCTTGATACGAATTCTTTATGATATATCATTCCCTGTGAGATTCGACCCTCACTCTTCATTGGGTATTTTTCTTGACTACGACCACTATCCCCTTTAATTGGTTTTAAAGAGGACATTTGAGCGTTATCAAATACAAAAGTAATTTAAGTGATAACCAACATTAATTCAAAATAATCTATGTTCAACAATTACCCGTAGCTACAACACCAAAACAAGGGTCTTTAGCTACTAATGTCTAAAAAAAGAAGAAAAAGAAGAGTAGAACCCTAAAAAGTATTGACGACTTTGTATATGATTTATTCCTCTTCAATTATTATTCTTATAGGCTATTTATTTATCTAGAAAACCCTAAATAAAATAATTGAGTCCAAAACAAATTGGGAACCCAAAACCAAAAGGAATTGGGTTCCGCGTGAAATAGTGACCGACTTCAATTGTGTTTGTTGTTGCGCCTTTTGTGAGTGGCACATGGAAAGAGTCTTTAATTTTCAATTTTTAATTTGCAATTCTGCACTTTCTATATTATACATTATTAATTTGAATTTAATCCATTAAGCTACTTTCTTAATTACCTACAATAATCTTCCATCCTTAATTTATTTTAGCTCCATATTTCTTCATCTTTACACTAATTTACTCCAACCAATAAAATACACTATTAAGCACAATTTATAAAATGCATGCTAAAAAAGGATAAATAAAAATATTAAATGAGAGACAAATAATGATTAAAAATATTTATTTTTGCCCTCACATCAACTCATCTCAATTCGAGGCAAAAGGGAACATTGCCTATTGACACCGACCCTTATCCCAAAAAATGAATGCTGGGAAATGGAGAACTATGTTGTGCCACATAGTTAAATAAGGCACTTCTTCGAAGGCAACCCAAGTCTTTATTTTTATTTTATTGCTTTCAATAATGTGTGTTGTGATTAGAGGTTGAAAGGAAGTCAAAGTGTCGCGAAGGACATAATAGGTGATGCCAAAATCATAACGGCGATCCGGCGAAGGCATTGTGTTTACTCATTCTTGTTCGCCTTCTGGGCTGGAAAATGTGAAAAAGTGTACTGCCAATTTAGGTGATCTAAGATCCAAATGGAGATCCACAAAAGTATATTATGTGGACTCCATCGAGTTCATCGAATCAACCTTCATGTTTGACATCCATTCAGGCCTTTTCGACGAGCTTCAACTCCACTCGGTAATTCACCGAACAACACTCGACGACCTTAGTCGAGATCTTCAAACGTGCTTGATATAAAAAAGCCAAGAGTCTTTTCATTTTCAAAAAGAAAGACCTTTGCTATCTTTGAGATCCTTTTCTTCCCTAAACTTCCAATGTCATATTTCACACTAAGTGCGTTGTCTCACGTTATTTCCAATCCAACACTAATATCCCTCTTTTGCTTGTGTTTACTTCTCCTTGAGGTTGATGTTCGAATTCTATCTTGTTATTTGAGCTTAAAATTGGGTTTTATGTATGTGCTTGAGTCCATTTGATGCTTGTTGTTAGTTGATTCCATTGGGTAGTTCTCCATTGTTTGTGTTGAACTCTAGCCATGCATTATATATTTAAACTTGTGTCTAAAATCGCTAAAATTGGTTGTGTTGGTTAATTGTTGAAATTGAGTCTTGAATTTTACTGGGTCTTGATATAATTATGTATGTGTGAAGTATGATTAGCCCAAAGTTGACCCAATTGCATGATTTTACCCAATTATAGATGGAGTGATGATTTTCTTAAGGGAAAAACATCAAATTTGAGCAATACTTAGTGATATTTAGGGGAATCTTAGTACCTATAGGTAGAAAAACATGTGGGTAGATTGTAAAGTTGATTGGGAAATGGGTATTGTTGCGTATTGTGATTAAAGGAAAAAAATAATAGGCACTGGCTGAACATTGCTTGTTTGGAGAGCTTGTCTTAGCTCACCAAGGCAGTTAAGCAAATCACCGAATAAGACCTAGATCGCCTTCCTTGTTTGAATATGTGACTTGGGCACTAGTCCATTCGGCATGCTTGTCTTAGTCCACCGAACCCACTCAGAAAATCTCCAAGTGGGAGTGGACATCACCCTTTATGCTTGTTCTTTTTAATTTTGTATTGTCACTTTCGACAAACTTGTCTTAGCCCATCGAAACCAACTCAATGAATCATTGAGTTGGAGTTTACTCTACTTATTATGCCTGAGTTCTTTGAAATTGTGTACTCTCAACTTTGGCGAGCTCATCTGAGCTCGCATAACCTATTAGGTGGACCGCCTTCCCGTTATGCAAGCCTCAGGAATTTTTTGAATTATGCTTTCGTTTGATTTTGGTTTCAACTAGCCTTAACCAATTCTATGTTTGAATGATTGTGCTTTGCAGGTTATGGCTAGAACTAATGGAAAACAAGTTGTAACTTTTGATACGGAATCCGATAGAGACTCTCCTCCTCCTCTTCCATTGAAAAGGAAAAGAAGGGTAACCATCAACGAGTCATCTGAGGCTCCTCTCTCACATCCAACCACTTCGCACTTTTCTATGCATGTGAGTGAGAAACCCGTAAAGGTGGTTGCAAGAAAAAGAATGGACATAAAGTCCAAATTAATACATCCCTCCTCTACTCAGACTCGAGTTTCTAGAGTTTTCCTGATAATCGGTTCAAGAGCTTTCAACAGGCTCAAGGTTGCTGAAGAACGTACTATTTTTGAGGAGAGACAACTCTCCACATATGGTGCGTTGAGTGACTACCCAGCGATCTGGGACACAATTCAGTTCCATAAATTTGAGGGGTTCACAAGGCCTCGTAATCCATATTCCCATCTTGGGTATGAGAATTTTACACGGCCTATGCTCACGATTTTCTAAAGAAGAGAAAGGGAAGGGGTTGGAAGCCCTTGGATGGAGTTGTGGTGTGTGGTAAGAAGGTGCAATGCAACGCGGATGCAATAAACACTACCCTGGGTACTCCATCAAATCAGGCTGACATATTCACAATACGTATGCACCATGACCTTAATGCTCTAAAGGGTTGGTTGGCAGCACTGATATGCAACATTTCTCTACCTTGAATTGCTGATGGTCCGAGAATAGAAAAATAATTTGAATGTTAAGGCCCGATACTAGTTTGGATTCATTAGCAGTAATATCAAGACTTCACAGAATGAATCCATCCTTCGGCATCCCAATGAGGTGTTGGTTGGTACAATCATTGACAGGGAGAACATTAATATGGGGTTGATTATTGTCAAGGAGATTTTATAGAGACGTAGACATGAGCAGACCTCCCTACCTTTTTTAGTCTTGATCACACAGTTGTATGAAGACGCTGGAGTTCCCTTTTGGGGAATGAATCATGTGCGGATCACCCCATCTTCCCCCAATGACATCTGAAGGATTGTGGCAAACTATCGATGGGATGATATGGCTCAGAGAAGCCTCCACCACCAGACATTACACCCGTGGTTGAACCTACAACACTTACTTCTAAGGCCACTCCATCTGCCCCTTCTGTGGAGCAGTCAGGTATACCCCAACCTTTATCTGAACCTTCCACTTCCACTGCTGCTGATGCACCTGCCCCTGCTCCTATCTCTCATCCCTCTTGACCCAGGACATGGTTTATCAAATTGGCAATCTTACATAATCTGCAGATGTGGGGGCTGCGAGGGTTGAGAGTGATTCACCCTCATTGATTGATAGGGCTATTGAGGCTTTATTATATCCATTAGGGTTCATTTGACTCAGTGTGAGGTTTTTATCGAGTCACATGGTGTGAGTTTAGATACCTCAATGCTAGATTAGAGGCCCCGAAAAAGGCTAAGAGTAGCTCAAATGTGTTATCTTCTATGAGTGGTCAGATTGATACATTGAGGGCTAATGTGGACCAGCTGATGTCTATAGATATATCGATGTTATGGGGTGAGGTTCCCATACCTTATGTGCCGATGTTTGTTCCCTGACTATGCCTAGTAGTGAGCTTCCTTCTGGTATGGCTGAGCAGTCGACTATTGATGATACAACTGATAGCGATGTTGATGATGTTGAGAGAGAGGATGATCGGGTCGATGATGATTTGACTGAGAAGACTGACGAGAATGAGTTGAGGAGAGAGAAGGATGAGTAGAGGATTATTGTGACATTGACAGAGTTGCAGGATATCAGGAGATGATGGTCCTCCGTAGTGGGCACTAGTGGAGTCTCTTCAGACTCACCATTCCTCTTATTGTTGTGCCAGACACTAATGCCTTGGATAAGCCTACACTTCTACCTCCTGTGATCATATTGTGGGGCACTCATGTCCCTGATGATGCCACTCCTCCATAGACTCCTGATTAGAGCACTCCACAAGCATAACATGTTACGGGAGTTTTTACCTTTCCTCCCGTACTCTTTTATTTTCACATTAAGGCCACTATTGTTACTATTTTGGTGGGGTGAGGGTACTTGTGCCAATATTTTCGTAATTATTGTATTTTGTTATTTTCAATTTTTGGATGATGTAATCTTTTGCTTTTGTTTCGATTATAGTGTTTCGATTGGTTTATCTCATTTGATCTCTTTCTATTTCTATCAAATTTTCAATTACCCCATGAGTTTGGAAATCATGAAATGCTTGAGTTTTTATTGATAATAATTCGAGGATCGATTGTGTTCAATATCGATGTCTTGAATAGTACTCACGATGAGTATGGTGTATAATGTTGGCACTGCAAGAAAGAAATCGATGTGGTTGCACTTTTGAGCAATCTTTTTGAATCTTTTGTTGACTAGTTGTGTTTTGATGTGAGATTTTCAATGAACATTGCACGTAAGCTTTTGATCTTTTCGGGCTGTGATAAATGATTGTGTTTGAAGTTTCATGTGTGGTGAGATTTTACTTGAAAGCATGCTTGTGAAATCCTAGAATTCGCCTTGTTAGTCTAATTTTCTAGCCTTGGTAAGTGTAAGGAATGATCTTGGGTAGAAATTTTTAGAGGGAACCCAAACTTCCATATCTTTTGTGACTACCTTATGAGGGTGTGCATCCATTTTTGCACCATTTGAGCCTAAATCATTTGTTGACAACCATATCGAAACCCCTTGAGCTAAATTATCCCTAACTTCTCACCCAAAATCCTTTTCGAAGCATTGGATTATTTGAATAGACAACTTAGGCCATAGCCCTCTTTACCCTTCATTTTACTTAGTTGCTTATCACTTTTGGCTATGAGTTTGGCTTCACCTTTATTATTTCGGCGAATCAATGATGTGACCTCTTTTTGCTAATCTACCTTAATGTTGGAAATCAAATACTGTCAACTTCGGCGATATTCAACCCATTGGGCGATTCACCCCTTTGTGTAGGTGATCACCCGTTTGGGGATTTCTACTCTTTTCAGTGCTTTCGGCCTCTTTTCTCACTCATTCATCCTTGCCTTGTCCTTTAGACTTCGTAGCTGTAAATCATCAATATATCATCAAAATAGGACTTAATTAGGCATTCAGGACACTAATTGTTGAACTAAAAAGCCTCAAATGAGTGCAAATCTGCCACTCATCACTCGCTATAGAAAAACATTAAAAGCAAAAAAGAATGCAATAAAGAGGAAATGACGTGGAGGGTAATTACAAAAGATATGTTCCAATTTATTTTTTCACTACGTTTTGCCTTTGCTTGTGTGTTAAATTTATGCTTCAAAAATTACATCATTCATGTGAACCCAATACTGTTACATTTGTTAGTGAGTAATAAGTATCATCCTTAATTAGAGATATTAGTTCGGACTCTGCTACAAAATTAACTTTTCAATTGAGTAGTTTTCTATTTTACATTATTGTTTTAAATGTTTTTAAAGCCCTAAGACCAATTTAATAAATGATCCAAGAAAAAACAAAGATAACAAAATGGCCACAGGACCAATCCAGCACACCAAAAAGCCCTTAGGTTTCCTAAAACTAACCTATATATATCAAGTGTAAGGGAGTACTCGGTACCCTTTCTCATAATCCACCTCCTCGGCAACAAGATATTGGTGTGTGGTAGGAGAAACTCACAATAGTCCAGGCTCCTCTTCTGGGTCATTTCCAAGCTCGATCCCTCGGTTAGATGGTTGAAGCTTTCTCTATCATCTTTAGTGTTACCTGATATATCTCCTCTTTTCTTTTGCCTTCCCTTTTTATTTTGATGGACTGATTCACGGTGACTTTTTGTAGGTTGTCAAGGTTTATCCCTAAGGGATTGAAAAACAAATTCTAGAGTGTGTAGCTCTTAAATCTATGGTAATCTACGAACCCTAATCTTTATTAAAGTTCTATTTTCATTGAAACTCTACTAAAAATTTTTAAAAAGGAAAAAATAAGTTTGCTTATCTTATGAACTTGCTTAAATCCATTATGTTATTCTTACATTTATATTTAATAATCTGAAATGTCTATCTATATATTTTTTAATATCGTCATTATACATTGAACTTAAAAAGGAGACGAATCAAGTCTATCGTTAAATTAATTTTAAAATGTATCAATCAAATTGAATGGCACACTTTTTTTTATCCGCTTGAATGATTGTTATGGATGAACATGTAGAAACAAAGTACTTCAATTATATTAATATCAAACAACCATATAGAATATAAATGAGAGAAAAGCCAAACACACACACATGCACACACATGCACGCATACGTGCGCGCACACACACACATACACACGCACACACGCATGCGCACAAACATTCACACACACACACGTACACACACACAAACACACATAATTTATTAATAATAATGATATATAAGGTAATCACACACACACACAAACATGCACACGGGCACGCACACACGCGCGTGTACACACACGCACACACACAAAAACAAACACAAAAAATTTATTAATAATAATGATATATAAGGTAATCTCACACACACACGCATAGACGCCACACACACGCGCGCACACACACACGGACACACACGATTTATTAATAATAATGATATACAATGTAATCACACACACACGCACACACGCACACCTACGCACACATACACTCATGCACACACATACACACACAAATAAAATTTATAAAGAATAATGATATACAATGTAATCACACAAGCACACACACAATTTATTATTAATAATGATATACAATGTAATCTCTCTCTCACACACGCGCACACGCACACTTGCACACACGCACACACGCACGCATGCATGCACACACACGTGCGCACACACGCGCACATACACACGCACATACACGCACACACGCGCACACACACACGCGCACGCACACGTGCGCGCACACACACACACTTTATTAATAATAATGATATACAATGTAATCATAATACTTATTTTATAAGAAGAAAGACCTCAAGTTAAAAGTTAAATTATAAAAATAACCTTATAACACAAGGTTAAAGACGAAAATGTCCATAGAAAATAGTTAGATATTTTTCCCTTTTAAAAACTAAATCATAATAATAATAATAATAATAATAATAATTATTATTATTATTATTATTATTAATATTAATGATATATAATGTAATCATAATACTTATTTAATAAGAAGAAAAGACTTCAAGTTAAAAGTTAAATTATAAAAATAAACTTTTAAAGTAAATTACCTATTATTTAGAAGTAAAATAACTCTCAATTAAAAGTTAACATTTATTAATTGTTAGTGTTTAACCTTTTTTTGTTCTGTTATAAAATTCCGAAGAACATATTCATTATTTTAAAGGACATTCCAAAAGTTTTGAGAAAATGACACACATTGTAAATAAATAGTAGAAGATAGTACATTAATTATATAACTAGTCAGTCTTAGTATATGCTTACAATTTATAACACTCAATACAACACCTTAGGTCTAATTATCGAAAATAGTATTAGTAATAAATAATATGTTTAACGTAGTTTAATTCAAAGTTTTGAAATATCAAACAAAGTTTAGGTATTTGAAAAGAAAATTTACTATATTTCTAATATCACGTATGTATCAAGAAATAATTATTTTATTAAGTATCAATTGTATAATACGGATAGTGGTTATATTATAGTAATTATAAGACTTTTGTTGAAAACTAGAATTAATTAGAATTTTAGATATTGAAATAAGAACTTGATAAAAGAATATTTCATGCATTAATAAGTCACTATACAAGAATATTACATTTTTTATTAAAAAAACTTGAAAATGATATTTAATTCTATAAACCTATGATTTTCAATTATTATAAATAAAATGTTTCATTTGTTTCAGATTTTATTTAAGGTTATTCAAATAAGTGAACCTTTATAATTGAAGTTGAGTGAGAAAATTAATTTAAGTTTGATCTCTAATTGAGTTGTTCATATACCTACCTCGTTGATTCTATTTTTTCTGGTTCATGTACATTTGTTTTTCTTATTTTCCTATTTATGAAAGTTTTATATACTATTTTAAACTCAATTTTTCTATTATTTTTTGTTTGCCCCTCGTGAGAAATATTTTAATATATTAATTCAGAAAAGGATATTATTAGTTTTGCTTGTTAAAAAGTTAAAAAATCATGTATTAAAAATATTTATGATTTCTTATTAAGTTTTGGGTTAGAAAATTATTGTATTGAAGCTCTTGGTCACAATTAACAATTGGTGCATTTATCTTTTTCCTCTCTCTTTTCTTTTAAATATTTTTCGTTCATAGTGTTTGTAGATGTTTGCTTATTAACATGCTTCTATTGATATACATTATTTTTCTTCTAGGTTGTCTACCTCTTTAAACCCCATCTCTATTCCTTATTTTCTAAATTAATTATCTTTTAAATTTTAAGGCATTGCAAGATGCAAAAATTTGAATCAGCTAGTGCAGGTTTGAGTTTATACTCATATTCAACCCATGAAAATATGGATTGTTATGGGTAAACTATGGGTAAAATATAAGTAAAATATTTTCCAAATCAGCTTATTTTTTTAACGACTTGATTCCGTCGTTAGGGAAAAGCCAATGGGGAAAGAATTGGGGCCAGAAAACTTTTGAGTAGTAACTTGGGAATTCCTAGCCTAGTACAGATTTTGACGAAATCTGAGTCAGTGAGGTCTAGAGAAATCTGGTATTTAATAAGAGATTTAATAATGGATTCAATTACATGAGTAGATAGCTAAGACATTAAGGAACCCGAAAGACTTTAGGAAATTGAATTCGGGCGAGTGGACCTCCCAAAACTGATCTTAGCGTGAACGAGTAGTTTTTGAGTGTCATGGGATGAAAGTGTGTTGTGAAATGGGGGTTTGAAACTCTTAATTTGACTCACTGTTTCCGTGTAAGCCGCTAGGGTGAGATTATTCCTGCCAGGGCAGGGCCGCTGTGGCGGGTTGGGTCTCGCTGTGGCAGGATATTCGCGACTTAAGTAGGAAATAAACCCCCAAAACGTTATTATTCTACAATTTTCGTTCTTGAGAGCTAAGAGATGACCCCAGGCGATTTCTTGACAGTTTTCCACGAAATTTGCTACTAAGGGGTCGTTTGGTACAAAAATGGATAATGCAGGGATTACTAATGCTGGGAGTAATAGTGCAGGGATCAGTAATGCTGGGTTTATTTTTATCAAGTGTTTGGTTCATTGGTTCCAACCCCATTTTGAAATTGGATTAAAAATTTATAAAAAAACTTTTTTCCAATTATACCCTTGAATTATTATGTAATTAGGTTAAGGTAAATAATTGCCGGACAATATTATTTTTTTAAGGCCTTCTAACTAGCTATGAGAAGAACAATTTTGTTGTCCTGTTTGCCTTTTTTCACTTAAATTATTTGAGGATAAATAATTGTCATCTTAGTAAATTGATTAATTACAAAATGTAAATTTTCAATTTTTAAAAAAGATAAACTATCAACTTTTAAAATTGAAAAGACGTAAACAATAGTAAAACTGAATAAAGCATCTACATTTACACATAAAAAATTGCAAGTTGTAGTTTTAATATGTATGCAATTTTATAAATTGTTCAAATACAAATAATTAGAAACCACACAAATATTGCCCTTTTAATTAGTTAATGTTACACATTTCAAATATTGTATTAATTTGTATTGGATTTATGTAGTAACAAACAACTTTCTCTAAATAATTTGTAAGCTAATTTATTTAAATAAATTTACTAGTACAAATATAAAACATAAAATAAATAAAATAAATAAAATAAATAAAATAATTAAAATGATTTGAGGGATATTTTTGTCTTTACATAGACTTATCCCATGGTATTATATCCAATGTATTACTAATACCTCCAAATGGAAGGTATTAGTAATACATCCTATAATACCATGTAGGAGGTATAAATAATCCATGAATTAGTTATATATAGGCCCAAATTCCTACCAAACATAGTACTAAATAATATCATACATAATACATGGATTATTTATTTTAATGCGGCCTACCAAACGACCCCTAAAGGTAAGGTTTTTACTCCCCTAATCCGTGTTTCGATCCGTAGAACTTAGATTCTTGGTTATTTATTATTGGGGGAGGGTTTTTGGACAAAATTGGATGGTGGGAAAAAGCCCTACCTGCATCTTAGGATCATGGGTTTGGTCTTGGGTCATTGAGTTTGTTATAATCCGGGTAATTAGACTTTAATTAATTGATCCTTACATTAAATTATTGTTTGTAGACCTAGAATAAACGGAAAGAATCCGAAAAGGGAAGATTCAAGTGCATTAAGGTGATTCAAGCTTGGTTTCGAGGTAGGTGATGGTTTGATGTCTTATTTGCGTAATGTATGTTGGTAATTGCTTCATTTTAATGCATGTTTGTATGTGAATGGAACATTGTTGATCAAACCTAATGAGATGAGTGTGAATGAATAAATGTATGCCATGATTTAACACTTGATTGTATGATTATGAGAATGTACATATGAGTTTGATTGTGATTGTGGTTGTGTTGAATGGATCAGGTGTCACATTCTGACACACTAACTTGGATCAGGTGTCACATTCCGACACACTAACTTGGATCAGGTTCCACGTTCTGACGCATATATGGGATCGGGTGTCACGTCCATCACACTATTTGGGATCGGGTGTCACGTTTCGACACACTAAAAGTTTGGGTATGGGTTCCATGAGAGGACCATTGAATTGGGTTCCATGAGAGGACCATTGAATTGTGCTGTGTATCTACTTCTGATGATTACGTTCATATCTAATGGTGATTGATATTGGAAGACTGTATGTTGCTCTAAAATGATAACCAATATGTATATATATTCTATACATGTCATGTTTACTATGTTGTGACTGCTTATATATGTTGTGCTTATTGGAATAGCCACATGATCCTACCAGTACACTGTGGTTGTGTACTGATACTGCACTTGCTCGTTCTTTGTTGAGTACATGGAATACTCAGGCCGCTATTGATAGACCTCAGCTAGGAGATCAGGGATTGAGACCGGATTTCAATGGTGAGCCATTTCTTTTAGGCTGCCACGAAATCCTTCATTTTGTTTAATTCATTCTCTTTGGACTCAGAGTATTGTTAGATGTTTCTTATGCTTAGTTTTGGGGTGTACCCATTTCCTTAGACTTGTTGAATTTTGATGTTTTGGTACAATAACTTTCAGGTTCTAAGGGTTAAACTTCCGCATTAGTTTGGTTAGTTATTTGGTAAAACCTTTGGAGTTTATGAGAACTCTATATAATTTCTGCATGTAAACCTGCTTTCGTATCTTTAAATACCTAGTTTTTCTTTAAATTATTTAGTCGGGTTGTAGTAATGGTTCTTGTCACGCCCCGAGCCTACACCCTGGGCGAGACTGTCACTCGAGAACCTTTGCTGGCCCCACGCGAACCCTTGGCCTGGCTTACTTACTCAGCGGAAGACTTTACTCAAAATAAATATACTTTAAAAGAAAAACTAAACGACTCAATAAATAAATTAGAATGTAATAAATAACATTCACCGCCAAAGTGGCAACTCAAGTCTCAACTTAACTGAAAAGGGAAAGTAAAGACTCATGAACTAACGTCACTAACTCTATCTATGAAGCCTCTAAACAACTAAGATGGACGTCGAGACATGACCCACGACATCCTAATGAACTAAAATACTGAAAGCAATAAAATGGATCCTCTGGAAAGCTAGGAGGCTCACCAACTGACTCTGAGTGCTCAACTAGATCAACGAGGCGCTGGATGCTGATCCTGGTTACCTGCGTCTGCATCATAATAATATGCAGTCCAACTGACATCAGTACATTAAATGTACGAGTATGCGAGTTGGAATGCTAAACATAACTTAAGCTTGAAAAGAATCTGAAAGAAACACTTACCTTGGCTTTACTCAGCTCCTGAATAACTTAACTCAATATAAAGCAATAAAACACATGCAATAAATAGAAAACCTTTAAAACAGTAGAAAACAACTTAGTTCGTTAAAGAAAATGAATTTACAAACTCAACTTTACTCATATAATAAAGTAATATAGTTTCTGTGGGAGTTTCGCTAACTGACAACCACCACTCTGAACCTAAGTGGTGATACAACGTCTTACCCACGTTGCCAGAACTGTCCTATACTTTGCCGTCATATAGAACACCTTAACTAAGTGGATCCACTAGTCTATGCTAAAAGCATCTTAAGGAGTCATCTAAAAAGTATGATCCTTTACTACCCATGATGGCTACATGGTTTATAGAGACGTGAGTTATCTGAAGTCAAGCTCGTCCCCATATCGGTGCTCACTACTACTCCCAAAATATACTTAGATCATATGATTGTAAAAACAAAACTTTTCTTTGGTTTGAGATAATTACTCCAAAACTTAGCTTAAAAGCTGTCTTGGAAATCTCAGTTTCCTTTCTTGCTCAAAAGTGAAAACATTTTAACTATTGGGAATACTTAGTTCCCGTATAATCTTTGAAGAATGAACTTCACTCTTACTCTTTACTGAAAACTAGCTCAAAGGCTCTTTTGGAAATCACAGTTTCCTTTCTTGTTTAAATGTGAAAACATTTAGTCTTTGGGAATACATAGTCCCGATATACTCTTTTGAAGAAATGAACTTCAAACTTTACTCTTTACTCAACTCAAAACTCAAGTCTTAAAACAAAGTTAAAACATTTGTAAAAGACTTTTGGAAAACTCTAAAAACTTCTCTTGACTTGTATCTTAACTTCTCTTGACTTGAATTTTAACTTTCCTTGAATTGAATTATGGATTCAAGGATTGTGATTTGTGATAGGAAAGATCTCATGATGTTTAGGAATGATTTTATATATCTAAACATGAGAAGATATCAAAAATCACTATCTGAGAACAGGTCCGTGACGCGGAGATATATTGAAATTTTTGGGCGCGAAAATAACTTTTGAGGCAAAACGGTCCGTGACCGCTCCGCGAAGCGAAAAGATTTTTCTCAAATCTGAGGAGCAGGTCTGCGACGCGGCTTCACTGCCCAGATTCGCCTGACTTTTTCCTTTTTCGTTTCCCAGTCCTAATTCACCTAAACTCGACTATTCTTCTCAACTCTTCTTTAGATTCAGATACCCAGCATATGTACCCATGAACCTAACTCAAAACAACTCTAAAATTCGACGTAAAGATGTCAGAAACTTCTCAATTCAGCCCAATTCAAGAACGAAAAAACAAATTCAAGAACACCATTCATGAATCATCAACTTTCAAATTTCTAGAATGAATGACGTGAGGGTGAACGAACTTAACGCTATGAAAGACTCACATACCTTGTAAGATTAAATCCTTGGCGAAATCCACACGAAATCGACGAACTTTGAATTTTTCTTTTCCTTTCTCCT
This sequence comes from Solanum chiquidenum, assembly GCA_029582725.1. Classification (NCBI taxonomy): domain Eukaryota; kingdom Viridiplantae; phylum Streptophyta; class Magnoliopsida; order Solanales; family Solanaceae; genus Solanum; species Solanum chiquidenum. Next base: position 33,288 of record JAJOOS010006743.1, read on the forward strand.
CTTTTCTCTTTTCTTCTCCTTTCTCCTCTTTTCTCTTTTCTTCTCCTTTCCCCTCTTTTCTCTTTTCTCCAAGCCCTAGTGTGAACTTCAACTTTTCTAAACTTGTCTAATTCTATTTAGACCCTAACTTAATTACCAAAAATGAAATAAATTAATTGGGTGGTGAAAAGACCATAATGACCTTCTAAAATCCAAATTGGAATTTCCTTATTTGAACAACCCAACTTCCAATGTGCATAACGTACTCATACAAAATCGGAATCGTGAAAACTAAGCGGCGGTGTAAAGATTATTACAAGATATTTCCTACGATATCTGGAAAGACACCTAACTCATCCTGATCTAGGATTTATGGTCGTTTGAAGTTGACCAAAAACTCAAACCTAACTTAACTTAAATAATTTTCGAGATTTTTATTATTTCCAAAAATCACTCTTTTTAATTCTAGCTCTTTCTAATTCTTTCAAATAGTGAGATGTTACAATATCTCGCCCTTGAGATCATTCGTCCTCGAATGATATTACTCTTACCAGGCTAAGGGTGTAACATGTAACATTCAGCTCAAACACCCAACTAGCAATGCAATTACAACACGCTAACTTATAAATTAAAGAGTACTAAGAATAGTACCTTGTTCTGGAATTTCTCCGGTTTTAAAGAGATGTGGATATCTCTTCTTCATATCTTCCTCAGCTTCCCAAGTAGCTTCCTTAACAAACTGGTTCCTCCAAAGAACTTTGACTGGTGCTACTTCCTTAGTCCTCAACTTGCGATATTAGCGATCTAGAATCTGAACCGGAATCTCTTCAAAAGATAAGCTATTCTTGATACCAATATCTTCAGTCAGTATTATAAGTGAAGGTTCTCCCATGTACTTCTTCAACATGGAAATACGAAATAGTGGATGAACCGCTGCTATCTCATATGGTAGCTCCAACTCATAAGCTACATTACCAACCCTTTTGGATATTCGGTAAGGACCAATATACCGGGGACTAAACTTCTCTTTCTTACCAAATCTCATAACACCCTTCATGGGTGAAACTTTCAATTAAACCAAATCATCTACTTCGAACTCTAACTCCCTTCTCCTAACATCAGTGTAGGATTTCTGAAGACTCTGCATTGTTTTCAACCTTTCTTGAATCACTTTCACTTTCTCCATAGCTTGATGAACTAATTCTGGTCCTATCAACCCAGCTTCACCAACTTCAAACCATCCAATAGGATATCTGCATCTTCTCCCATAAAGAGCTTCATAAGGAGCCATTTGGATGATAGAATGGTAACTATTGTTGTAAGTGAACTCAACGAGAGGTAGGTGATAATCCCAATTACCTTTGAAATCAATCACACAATCTACCTTGATACCTCCCCCTTGTTCAAAAGCCATCACTTTTTGATTATGAACACTTGCCTTTAATTCAAGCAAAATAGGATCTTGGTCTTGCTTTTCTTTCACTTCTGACACTAATGATGATTCAACCCCACTTATCACCACTACTCATCCTTCTGTGGAATTCATTAAATCGAACTCCCAATCGTGCAAGTCTATGAACATCTCTTGCTAGCTCTTTATTATCTTCCTCAAAATGGGTGGTACTACCCATAAAAAACCTGGTCAAGGCATCAACAACAACATTAGCCTTACTTGGGTGATAAAGAATATTCATGTCATAATCCTTGAGTAATTCTAACCACCTCCTTTGTCTGAGATTAAGCTCTTTCTGACTAAACACATACTAAAGACTCTTGTGATCGGTGAACATATCCACATGAACACCATAAAGATAATGGAGCCATATTTTCAAAGAAAATACCACAACAGCCAACTCTAAGTCATGGGTTGGGTAATTCTTCTCATGATCTTTCAACTGTCTGGAGGCATAACCTATAACCTTTCCATTCTGCATCAACACACAACTCAAACCAACTCTAGATGCATCACAATACACAACAAAACTTGGAGTACTTTCTGGTAAGGTCAATATTGGGGCAGTAGTCAACTTTTTTTTTCAATTCCTGAAAGCTTTTCTCACAAACTTCAGACCATTGAAACTTAGTTGTCTTCTGAGTCAACTTGGTCAAAGGGGATGAAATAGATGATAACCCCTTTACGAACCTTTTATAATAGCCAGCCAAACCTAAGAAACTTTGAATATTTGTTGGAGATGTGGGTTTAGGCCAATTCTGCATTGTATCTATCTTTTGGGTATCAATTCTAATTCCATCACTGGAAACTATGTGGCCCAAGAACGCCACAGACTCAAGCCAAAACTCACATTTAGAGAACTTAGCATATAAGTCCTTATCTTTCAAAGTCTAAAGAACTATTCTGAGATGGCTAGCATGATCTTCTTCATTCCTTAAATAGATTAGTATGTCATCAATAAAGACGACAACAAACATATCTAAATAAGGTTTGAAAACTCTATTCATAAGGTCCATGAACATTGCAGGTGTATTGGTCAAACCGAATGACATGACCAGAAATTCATAGTGACCATAACGGGTCTTGAATGCTATCTTGGGAATATCACATTCACTTACTTTCAACTAATGGTATCTAGATCTGAGGTCTATCTTAGAAAAACAAGAAGCACCCTGAAGCTGATCGAAAAGATTATTAATTCTCTGAAGAAGATACTTGTTCTTGATGGTAACCTTGTTCAATTGACGATAATCTATACACATTCTAAGGGAACCATCTTTCTTTCTCACAAATAAGACCGGAGCGCCCCAAGGTGAGACACTTGGTCGAATGAAACCTATCTCTAGGAGATCTTTCAACTGCTCTTTAAGCTCTTTCAACTCTACTGGTGCCATTCTATATGGAGGAATAGATATAAGATGAGTATCTGCAAGAATGTCTATATCGAAGTCTATTTCTCTCTCAGGAGGGACTCCGGGAAGATCATCAGGAAAGACTTTTGGAAACTCTCTTACTTCAGAAACTGACTGAATAAGAGGTATCTTAACACTAGAGTCATTAACTTGGAATAAGTGATAGACACAACCTTTGGAAACTAACTTTCTTGCCTTTAGGTACGAAATAAAACAACCCTTAGGCACTGCTGAACTGCTTTTCCACTGTAAGACTTGCTCATTTGGAACTGGAACTTGACAACTCGAGTTCTACAATAAACTGAGGCATAACAGACATGAAGCCGGTCCATACCAAGAATGACATCAAAATATACCATGTCTAACTCAACTAAATCAGCCATGCTGCTCTTGTGATTGACAAAAATGGGACAATCACAATAGACACTCTCTACTAGAATAGACTCACCAACAGGTGTAGAAACACCAAAGGGTTCACTAAGTTTCTCAGGAAGAACATCAAAGTTCATTGCAACATATAGAGGTACAAAAGATAAACTATCTCCTGGATCTAGCAAAGCATAAATATCAAAGTTAAAGACTTGGATCATACCAGTGACAACATCTGGAGAATCCTCTTGCTCTTGGCGACTAGTGATCGCATAAAGACGGCTTCCTCTTCCGCCTTCCCCTGAAGTAGATCCTCTAGATGTAGCTCTGTCTGGTGGAGTAACTGATGAAGATTGGGCTATGTTGCCCTGATTTCCATTTCCTTGGCGATTCTTAGGGCACTCTTTCATGAAGTGACCCTCTTATCCACACTTGAAATAACCTGTGGAGCCATCGCGACACTTACCTGAGTGGGTTCTACCATACTTAGAACATGCAAGAATCTTAGTACCCCTTGTGCCATACTACCTTGCGATTGTGCAGGTCTAGCTTTGAAATTCTGGAATTCTGACTATTGTACTCACATTTGTTTCTGGGTGTAGGTGCACTAGCAGATGATGGAGCAGGTCCCTTTTGCTTATGTTGGAAAGAAGACCGGTTCACACTACGCTTTTTCTCCCCGGACTCATTCCTTGATGTCTTAGCCCTTTTATTCTTAAACTTTCTCTATCCCTCAGCTTGTCCTCCTCAACTTGTTGCACATGGATCATTAGCCTTCTCCTTTTAACATCACTTCACTACTAAAAGACTTCTGAAAAGATATCTCCCATACTTTTTGGGACTCATTACTATGTTTTTTCTCAAACACTTGACTTGATTTCTCATCTCGTCATCTCCCCCTTAGGTCTAAAGCTGACACTTGAATCTGTGAAGCTTGGAGGATTCATCCTTACGAACTCATGAACTTTAGAAGTATCAACCACTTTCTGATGATTCTCTCTTGGTTGCCCATTTTGGTAGGTCATAACTTGGCTCAACATCCGAATGGCCTCACATAACTCAGCATTGGTGACCTCTCCTTGGGGTTGCACTTCTAGTGCATTAGGTACTCTTTGTTCTTGTGATCCAACATTCCTTCTAGCCGGACGACCTCTGAGAGCTCTTCATTGAGGCAAGATCTGAAAGACACGCAAGCACGAATTAGAAGAAACTTTATAGAGATTAACTCTATCGCACAAAATGAATGTGAAAGAAGTAAGAACATTCCTAAGTGTTGCAGCCTCATAATTATAGATGTGGCGCGCTTCACACCGATAACTAGGACTATGCAGACACGACTTCATAGACTCCCTAGGACTCTTGAACTCTGTGCTCTGATACCAAGTTTGTCACGCCCCGAGCCTACACCTCGGGTGGGACTGGCACTCGAGAACCATTGCTGGCCCCAAGCGAACCCTTGTCCTGGCTTACTTACTCAACATAATACTTTACTCACGATAAATATAATTTAAAAGAAAAACTAAACTGCTCAATAAATAACTTAGAATGTAATAAATAACATTCACTGCCAAAGTGGCAACTCAAGTCTCAACTTAACTGAAAAGGGAAAGTAAAGACTCATGAACTAACATCACTAACTCTGTCTATGAAGCCTCTAAACAACTGAGATGGACATCGGGACGAGACCCATGATATCCTAATGAACTAAAATACTGAAAGCAATAAAATGGATCCTCTGGAAAGCTAGGAGGCTTACCAACTGACTCTGAGTGCTCAACTGGTTCAACGAGGTGCTGGATACTGATCTTGGTTACCTGCGTCTGCATCATAATAAGATGCAGGCCAACTGGCATCAGTACATTGAATGTACGAGTATGCGAGTTAGAATGCTAAACATAACTTAAGCTTAAAAAGAATCTAAAAGAAACACTTTCCTTGGCTTTACTCAACTCCTGAATAACGTAACTCAATATAAAGCAATTAAACACATGTAATATATATAAAACCTTTAAAATAGTAGAAAACAACTTAGTTTGTTAAGGAAAATGCAATAACAAACTCAACTTTACTCATATAATAAAGTAATATAGTTTATGTGGGAGTTTATCTAACCGACAACCACCACTCTGAGCCTAAGTGGTGATACAACGTCTTGCCCACACCTTGAACTGTCCTATAATTTGCCGTCATATAGAACACCTTAACTAAGTGGATCCACTAGTCTATGCTAAAAGCATCTTAAGGAGTCATCTAAAAAGTATGATCCTTTACTACCCATGATGGCTACATGGTTTATAGAGACGTGTGTTATCTGAACTCAAGCTCGTCCCCATATCGGTGCTCAATACTACTCCCAAAATATACTTAGCTCATATGTTTGTAAAAACAAAACTCTTTATTTGGTTTGAGATAATTACTCCAAAACTTAGATTAAAAGCTCTCTTGGAAATCTCAGTTTCCTTTCTTGCTCAAATGTGAAAACATTTTAACTATTGGGAATACTTAGTTCCCGTATCATCTTTGAAGAATGAACTGTACTCTTACTCTTTATTGAAAACTAGCTCAAAGGCTCTTTTGGAAATCTCAGTTTCGTTTCTTGTTTAAATGTGAAAACATTTACTCTTTGGGAATACATAGTCCCGATATACTCTTTTGAAGAAATGAACTTCAAACTTTACTCTTTACTAAACTAAAAACTCAAATCTTAAAACAAAGTTAAAACGTTTGTAAAAGACTTTTGGAAAACTCTAAGAACTTCTCTTGACTTGACTCTTAACTTCTCTTGACTTGGATCTTAACTTCTCTTGATTTGACTCTTAACTTTCCTTGAATTGAATTATGGATTCAATTATTGTGATAGGAAATATGTCATGATGTTTAGGAATGATTTTAGATAGCTAAACATGAGAAAATATAAAAATTCACTGTTTGAGAACAGGTCCGCGATGCGAAGATATTTTTAAATTTTTGGTCGCGAAAATAACTTTTGAGGCAAAATGGTCCGTAACCGCTCCGTGATGCGAAGAGGTTTTTCTCAAATCTGAGAAGCAGGTCCGTGACGCTGCTCCACTGCCCAGATTCATTCGACTTTATCCTTCTTTCATTTTCCAGTCCCAATTAACCTAAACTCGACTATTCTTCTCAATTTTTCTTTAGATTCAGATACCCAGCATATGTACCCATGAACTTAACTCAAAACAACTCTAAAACTTGACGTAAAGATGTCAGAAACTTCTCAATTCAGCCCAATTCAAGAACGAAAAAACAATTTCAAGAACACCATTCAAGATTCATCAACTTTCAACTTTCTAAAATGAACTTCGCTGAAATAAATGTGATTGGTGCGAGGGTGAACAAACCCAACGTTATGAAAGACTCACATACCTTGTAGGCTTAAAGCCTTGGCGATATCCACACGAAAATCTGTAAGAAATCGATGAACTTTGAACTTTTCTTCTCCTTTCTCCTTTTTTCTCTTTTCTCCAAGCCCTCGCGTGAACTTCAACTTTTCTAAACTGGTCTAATTCAGATTAGACCCTAACTTAATTACCAAAAACGAAATAAATTAATTGGGTGGTGAAAAGACCATAATGCCCTTCTAAAATTCGGATTGGACTTTCCTTATTTGAACAACCCAACTTTCAATGGGCGTAACTCACTCATACGAACTCGGAATCATGCAAACTCAGCGGCGTTGGAGATATTATTACAAGATCTTTCCTACGATATCTGGAAACACACCTAAATCATCCTGAGCTAGGCCTTATGGTAGTTTGAAGTTGATCAAAAACTCATACCTAACTTAACTTGACCAATTTTCCAGATTTTTATTATTTCCAAAAATTACTCTTTCTAATTCTAGCTCTTTCTAGTTCTTTCAAATAGCGAGATGTTACATTTCTCCTACCGGAGGGTTAGTGTGGGTGACAATCATGATGGTCTGGATCGTGACAAAGTTGGTATCAGAGCCCTAGGTTCGTTGATCGCATTGTACCAAAACGAGTCTAGTAGAGTTTTGCAGAATGGTACAGAGACGTCTGTACTTTTCTTCGAGAGGCTATATGACTTCAGGAAAAGCTCATTTATTTCTACTCCTTTCATGCTATGACTTGAATCCAATTGGGATCTAAATTTCTTCACTCTATGTCGCATCAGGTTAGTAATTGATTTGTAAAGGTGGAAACAAGAACACCAGCAATAGAAATTGTGTCCTTGGAAATAAGTATGTTTCCCTGACTCACTGTGGGTATGTAATGACTAGAGACAAACATGAGGTTTTTATTATGTTTTTAAGGTTGAAAGTTTCATTTTTCATTGGTACGGAATGTGAAGATGTTTAGGACTTCCTTGTTGACTGTCATGAGTTGCTTTACAAGATGAATATAGTGGAGAGGTTTGGGGCTGAGTTTGTGATATACCACTTCAAGGGACACACAAAAATGTGGTGGTGGTCTAATGTTGAGTGTAGACTAGTAAATGAACTACTCATGACTTGAGAAATATTTGATAGCTATCTGTATGGAGAAGTATATACCCTGAACTTTGAGGGATATGAGGAGAGATGAGTTCCTGAACATAGAGCAAATTCGGCACTTTGTGAAGTGATTTAGGTCAGATTTATAGATTCGAGCTTATAGGTGACAACATTCAAGAAGTTTTGTAAGAGATAGATGGATTATGAACACCACTACTTTGGAAAATGCATTTAGTATTGTTGTCATAACATATATGGGTTGCATAATAAATGATGAAATTATGTTGTGACAATTGAAGTTAGAATCTCTACTGTGATTTCCTAGATTGAGTGTATATCAAAGAAGGTCATGATATGACTACTACAATAGCAGCGATGCTTACTTGGTTAAGTTATTAAGTGTGTTAAAATTGTGGAGAACTTGGACATATAAGGAGGAAATCAACAAGGCCATGAAGGCCAGAGAAATGGTAATGCAGGTAGGGGAGCAGTGCCGCTAGGCAATGAGGTTTCCCGTCAAGATGACAGGGCTCAGTTTTATGCTTTTCCGGGTCGAGGCTGAGGTGTCTGATGCAATGGTCACAGATATTACTCTTGTTTGTGCCCGGATGGCTACTATTTTGTTTGATCCAGGTTCTACTTATTCGTATATGTCAGTTCAAATTACCTTGGGATTTGATGCGGTTTGTGATGTACTTGATGACCCCATCCATGTTTCTACCCTAGTTGGAGAGTCAGTCATAGTCAGACATGTGTATCGTGCTTTCCCTATCTTGTTTATGGGTTTTTAGACTTGGGCTTGGGCTGATTTGGTTATTTTGGATATGACTGCCTTTGATATAATCTTAGGCATGACTTGGTTGTCCCCTTATTATGTTGTGTTAAATTGTAATGTTAAATCTGTGATTCTAGAGATCCTTGGTAGGGAAAGGTTAGAGTGGGAAAAAATGTACAAGCCTAAGCCAACTAAGGTCATATCCTTCATTCGGTCTAGGAAACTGGTGGGGCAGGGATGTTTGGCGTATTTGGCTCATATTTGGGATGTTGAGATTGAGTCTCCCTCTATTGAGTCTATTTCGGTAGTGTCTGAATTGAAGGAAGTGTTTCTTACCGATTTACTTGGTATGCCTCCGCATAGAGATATAGATTTCTGCATTGATTTGGAACCTGGTACCCACCCTATTTCCATCCCTCCGTATCGCATGACTCTGGTAGAATTGAGAGAGCTTAAAGCTCAAATCTAGGAGCTTTTTGATAAAGGTTTTATCCGTCCTAGTGCTTTCTCGTGGGGTGCTCCTGTCTTGGTTGTTAAGAAGAAGGATGGTAGTATGAGGACTGGTGATTTTATCTTAAGCCATAAATGAGTGCATTGATACCGGAATGACAAGCTTATGGATAAAGAAAGTTCCATTGCGTATACTTGGGTGAAGGAAATTGAAGATTTTAGTAAGAAAGTGCATATAAAAATTGGGTTGGTCCTTTGAATTTGGTGAGTATACTTGAGTTTGAGGTGTTATGTTGATTAAAAGGTTGACTTCGTAATGATAGTCAAGGCTGACTAAGCATAATGGTAATAAGATTTTGTGATGGATTGTGGTTTCCTAATATTTGGTGAGTAACCTGGTTGTATGGAAAGTTTTAAGAGTTGGTGGGACACCACTTGAATCGAATTTAAAAGAGCTAGAATTATAATGGAGAAAAAAAATAGTGGGATGTAGTACAACCTTTAGAGAGAGGCAAGAGCAAGAATATTTTATTTGATTGCAAGGGCTAAAGAGGTATCTTCAGAGGGGTAGATAATTGGGTTCAGAGATGCGAGATTTCATTCGTTTTGCTGTGGCTATGGTAATAGTGTCACGGGTCCATCAGATTGGTTAAAAACTATGGGAAATGACTTGAGAAAGAAGTGTACAGACATAAGCTCGAGTGTGATGATAAGTGTTTTTGTTTTTGTGTTTAGTAATGAGTATGATTGAATTTTTAGCGAGGGATATTGTAAGATCGATAGAGATGCGATCAATGATAAGCGAAGATCCATGAATTCATAAAATCTCCAAGGTACAATCTAATGTTGATAGATAAGGGGATTGTGTTATACGGTTGAATTTACAATTCAAAATTTTCATTGTAAGTCTACATTCGTGGTGATATATTTGTCAAGGTATGAATTGGCAAGGTGAGAAATGATCAATTGTATCCGTTATTGAGCATTTGAAAGGACTTACACTTGGGTTGAGTCATAAAGTTATTACTGTTGATTGTTAAGTACCTAAGAAAGGTTTTCATTTAAAAGTGTTGGTTTATAGTAAGGTAAATGGTCGGAGTGTTCATGATGGTTGTTAGTATTGAGAGTGTGGACTTCAGTGTAATGATGTGAAGAGTATGTGGAGTCAAGTTAATGGAAATGACTGGTATTGACTCTTCGGAGGAAAACCTTTAGTGTTATTTCGTAAAATTCTTACGTGATGATCTATTTCATTTTGTACACGGTGGTGAGTATGTTTCACTAGCTATGATCACGTGTGTTTTCACTTTTGTGGGTGAATCCCTAGTGGTGTATTAGAGGTACCAATCCTGCGATGTTCTCTTGGTTTAGTGGGATGATTGGGAAGACTTGGTTATTTCAGATGACATAATTGGCGTTGTCTTGGAGTTGTTAAAGTATTTCAGTGGTTCTACATGTACCACCTTGCTTATGAGAATTCATAGAAGAGCTACCATGTGTAATTATGGTTGTCCGATAATCTTAATATTCATCTTGTCGTTGAGGTCATGTAACGATTATGTGTGGTTGAATGTGGGGATCATTGGGTCCAATTCTACTATTCTTAAGGGTAATCTACAATCACAATAGCTAAATCTAGCATCTCGATAGTGTTGTTAGAGGGTTTGTATGCTTGGACATACTCCTCAATGAGTATCGGATGTCTAAAGACCAAATTTTTGTAACTTAATCTCATGGAAATTTATGTTGGGAGATGGAGATGTTGATAAGAACTATGAGTGTGCGTTGGTTGGTTCATGTTCACTTCTAATTGTAGCGGGTATTGATTTGGAATTTTATCATGCTTAAGTGCTAAAGGATTCGTTCGGATGATTGTGTCAAGGTCTTTGATAACACGTGCAGATGTTTGTGTGATCAACTTGGGTGGTTATTGGGAATCGCTTTTGTTGATTAGTTAAGTTTACATACAACAATAATTATCACTCGAGTATTGAGATGACTTCATTAAGGCATTGTATGGGAGAATGTGTAGGTATTCAATTGGTTGGTTTGGGGACGAAGATTACTTCATAAAGTGAGATTCCGTTATGTTAAACAAAGACCTTCAGTATGAGGAAGAACCAGTTGCAATTCTTGATTGCAATGTCCGAAAGCTGACGACCATGTAGATAAAGTCCGTGAAAGTTCAATGGGAGCATCATCTGGTTGAGGAAGATACTTGGGAAATCGAGAAGGACATGTGAGACAAGTATCCCAGTAATTCGATGATTCAGTTACTACTGTACCCTTACTTTAGCTAGTCTTTCCTAGTTTATCACTCGGGGACGAGTGATGGGTAAATTGGTATCTATTGTAACGACCTGATTCCGTCGTTAGGGAAAAGCTAATAGGGAAAGAATTGGGGCCAGAAAACTTTTGAGTAGTAACTTGGGAATTCCTCGCCTAGTCCAGATTTGGACGAAATCTGAGTCAATGAGGTGTAGGGAAATATGGTATTGAATAACAGATTTAATAATGGATTCAATTACATGAGTAGATAGCTAAGACGTTAAGGAACCCATACGACTTTACAAAATTGAATTCAGGCGAGTCGAACTCCCGAAACTGATCTTAGCACGAACGGGTAGTTTTTGAGTGTCATGGGATGAAAGTGTGTTGTGAATGGGGATTTGAAACTCTTAATTCGGCTCACTGTTTCTGTTCAAGCCACTAGGGTGGGATTATTCCAACCAGGGCGGGGCCGCTGTGGAGGGTTAGGTCCCACTTGTAACACCTCAAAAACTAGACCCAGAAAAAAATTGCAAAAATATACTTGAAGCAGTGAACCACTATAGGGTTCACAAACCGTGATAGGGTCCACGGTCCGTAGACATGCCTGTGGCCTTGACTTGGAAGTCACCAGGCCCAGACATCAGACCACGAGCACCTTCACGGTCCGTGGTCTTGATGACGGGCTTTGGTGGCGCTCGTAGTGTCGATGCAGTGAACCTCCTTAGCCAGCCCCTTCGACCCCCACACCTAAGTGAGGACCACGAGGACCTTCACGGTTTGTGGTCCTTCACATGGCCCATGGGGGCTTCCGTGGAGCCTTACCAGTAAGCTCCCTAGCCAATCTCTCCAGACCACAACCCAAGTGGAGACCACAGACACTTTCACGGTCCGTGGTACTTCATACGGGCTGTGGTAGGGCTCGTGCACTCAGACCCTCAGCTAGTAGTCAACAAGTCCAGACAACGACCAACTTTATGGTTCGTGGTCTCTTTCACGGTCTATGAAGGTGGCCGTGGTCAGCTCATCTGCATTTTAAGTCAGGGTTATTTTGGTCTTTTCCTTATTCGTTGGACACCTAAACTTCGTCATTTTAACCCTAAATTTTGCGATTTTAGTCAATTTAAGCCTTGAAACATAACTAGAACTTACCCAAGTCAGATCTTTAATCAAAACTTAGAAAATTAGAAGCAAAAGGAGAGAAAGAGGTGACCAACGAATAAGTAACTTTAATTGGATATGTTGTAGGCCCTCTAACTCTTTATATATTATGATATATGCTTGTTCAAAGTCAGATGAGAAATGAGATCATTTGTAGTATTCCTCCACAATGATACAACTCTCCCGATATCACATCTATTCATTGGTGTTTACGAGTCGCAAATGTATTTAAGTTACGGGATATTACATAATCCAAAATAGGAGTACAATGCTTTCACAAATAGAGCACAAGTACATGGTGTTTCTAAATACAATATAAAGACAAAGCTTAGCCAAAACAGATGGAAAACAGTAGCTTCAGATGTCAGGAGCTCACCCTAATCTCCTAAACTCCAAGCTGCTACGCACGACTCCAAATCAACGACGATAACTCAACTGCAATCTGCAAGGGGAAGAACTGTAGTATGAGTACAAAAAATAGTACTCAGTAGGCAACGACCAACTGAGGTCAAAACATAACACAAGCATAAACATCAAGTAATAAGGAGAGCAAAGCACACGTAACTAAACAGAAAATACCAAAGTAGACAGGTAAAAAAATAGAAACGGGGTCCTTTTACCACCCATTTTTAAAACTAAGTTAAAAATGCTTCATAACTTGGTTTTTTGTTATTTTTTGAAAATAATGGAAAATAGAGTCGCCACTTAATTTTAGGAAAATTAAGAAACCATTTTAAATAAGGAATTTTTGAAAGAAAACCTTTTAAATAAACCAGAGTCGGATAAGAGTTCAAATGATCCTCTAAGGAAAGGTTAAACATCTTAAAGAATCCAGTAACGTGTGATTTACCAGAGAATTTAAATTTTTGGCTAACTTTGAAAAGAAACTAAGTCTTGTAAGGAAACTTGTTTTAAAAAATTGCTAAAAAACTAATTAAACATTTGCTAATTTAAAAAATATTATTAGAAATAGAATATGTTGAAAAGAAAATAAATAATATATTTATTTGAAAAAATGAGCAGTTTTTACCCAAAATAACAATGAGGGCATTTTTGGAACAAAGTATTGACGGAAAGGACATTTTTGGACCAAACTACAAACGGAGGGCATTTTTGACCCTTTTCCCTATAAAGAAAATAAAAGTGTGAATAGAACTTGGACAATTTTAGTCCACTTGCTGCTTCTTGTTTGTTGTCGCTGGAGCTATTTCAGAACTTTTTTAGTACGAAGATGCTATTTTTAACCCTTTTTTGGACTCCTGCTGCCCTGCTCCATATATACTTGGGTTTGGACCCAAAACTTTCTCATTTTCAGCTTTCTTGAGCTCCTGTTGCTACCGATTTCTTGGGTTTTAACCCAATAAAATTAGCTTCTCTTTCAAAGACTTAATAGAGGTAGACTCGAATAGGAAAGGATGCAAGAGATGGGGAGTCCATTGGGACTCAGACAAACGATTTCATGCACAGAGAAATGATGGAAATAAAGATTAGTAAACAATTAAGAAGGGGATGGTACTAGTTTAACTAAAACAATATTTAACAATGCAAGTTAAATATGCTAATCGAAAGATGCAACTAACAGAAAAAAGAAGAAGACAATTTCCAATCCCAACACATTTTCCTCCTACTCAATACAACCATGATTTCAGTAAGGAAGGGGAAGTTTAAACACTTTGTTATAAACCTTAATTCAAATCAAGCAAACAGAGAAGCCAAAAGATTATTTAACACATGAGACCTTTGGAAGCAGTAGTGACTAAAAAACGTGTTGGAAACAAAAATAACATGAATTCTCACACCATAAGAGCAAGTGAAAATCACATCTGATGGTTTATATTATCACAGATTCTTGAGGCAAACCAAAATCTGAACATTTGGTTGCCTAGATGGACAAATAAATGACATTAGGAATGAAATTGAAGGGGTGGCAACAAAGGAAAACAAGAGAACAACTTGACTGCATAATGGAACTTTTCCAACGAGTCAGATTTTAAAATTATAATAGCTGATTATTTGCAAACAACTACATTCTTGTTTACTATTTTATGAAGAAGAAATAAAGCAAATATATCTCAAATAGGCTCCTAGAAAAGATATCATCACACTATACACTAAGAGAAAGTAAGCCGGCTAATCTAAAACAAGACAGTGAACAATGAAGAAGTTTTAAGTTACGAAAGGTAAAATAATGAATTAATCCAATGAAAAAGAAACAATGAAGAGAATCCCCAGCAACATCACATGGAAACACTAAGTTAAAGCAAAACCTTTATTCAGAGTATTGAAATTTTCACAAAAGAGAAAATATGTAGTCTCAGACTCTCAAACTATTATAATACGCATAGGAAAACACACAAACCAAGTTTCAAGACTAAACTCTAATCCCAAAACTCTGCACTAAAAAAATCAGGTCAAACATACAAAGACAAATTGAATACAACATGCTAGAAATCAAAATCATGAACCAGTAATTCTTGCACAAGTTTTTCCTTGACATCCTTCTGCTTTGATGAATATCTATAGGGTCTAAGGTTGACTGGGTTGCTGTTGTTCTCCAAAAGAATCCTATGGTGAAATGACCCCCTCGTGGGTGGTAACCCTTTAGGTTGTACAAACACGGTATCATACTCCTTATTCGGTGCCAAAATCTCAGGAATTGCCTCTTCACTATCAATCCTTTCATTGGTCTTTGACATCACTTTGATCATGAATTGTTGAGCTCCATTATCAGCCATCTTACCCAAGTTTTTGGCCTCCACCATCTTGATGTTATCCCTGATTCCTGACAAGATACACTCCTTTCCGTGGTAATGGAATTTCATGATCAGTGACTGGAAGTTCACGAAGAGATCACCTAGGGGTTTGAGCCATTGGACCCCTAAAATGATGTCACAAGACCCTAAAGGAATGAGAAGGAAGTTATCCTCAAAATAAGCACTTCCCATAAGCCAATTGAATCCTTTACATGCTTCCACAGTCTTCCTAATGGCTCCATCAACTACATTAATCAATTGTGGATTCACCGTTCGAACTCCAAGACCCCACTTCTTTACTAACTCCTCCCCTATGAAATTGTGTGTGCTACCTGGATCAATGAGGATGTTGAGTGGTCCTTGATCACAATAGCTTGTGACCCTTTGAGTTTGGTAGTCAGGCACACCCTGAATGGCTTGTAAAGAAATCTGCATACTACTTTTTCCCCTTCTTGCTCAATAGAGGGTTCTGTCTCTTGTGGTTGATCCTCTACAATCACTGCATGCTCCTCATCCTCCAACAAATGGAGTCTGTTGGATGTAGCATATTTATGGCCAGGAACAAACTTTTCATCACAGAAAAAATATAGACCCTTCTGTCTTTTTTCACTCAATTCAGCCTGTGTCAATCTTCTTCTCCTTTCTCTATTGAAATTTGCCACTGGCTTATTCCTAATCCCTGTATTTTTAGTAAAAGCAAAGATGTAACCACCCTTCTGGAAAGAACCACCCCCATTGGACATGATGTTTTTAGTCAACCTCATTTGAGCCTGCAACTGTGACTCCGTGTTCCTAGCCAACTGGTAAACTTGAGGAAGTGTAACAGGCCCATGGTTTTTCACAGTAAATCCAATTTTTGGTTTTAACCCTGCAATGAACCCACTGATAGCATGTTCAGGCAAAATTTTTTTTTGAGTCATAATCCTATCAAACTCCTTATGATAGTCCTTCACAGACCCATGTTGTTTTACCAACTTAAACTGAAACATTGGGTCTTCATAGTCACCCCCAAATCTATTCATCAAGGCATACAAATACTCATCCCAAGTTGGATAATTTAAGTTGAAACTTGCTCTTAAGGTAAGACCGATGCCATTCTATGGCTGTGCCATCAAAGTGTAAAGTAGTTACTCTAACCTTTTGACTCACTGGGGTATCATCTTACGAGAAGAATTGATATGCCTTATACATCCATGTTCTAAGATTTGTACCATCAAATCAAGGGAAATCTACCTCTGTTAGGCTAGTCATGGCTCCACTATTGTGAGTCATAGGAGATTGTTTGGCAGTGGCATTAAATCATCCTCCTCCTCGGCCTGGGGCTAGAATTTAGCCTGGATGAGCAAAGAATTGTTGACCCCTGCTATAACCTTGTTGCTGATGGTATGGTTCTCCTGCTGGTGTTTGGTACTGCTGACACTATGAAGTTCCATACTGGTAGCTTCATGGAGGTAGAAATCCTGGTGGATTTCCTGCAGAAACAGAAGTAATCTAAACCATGGGGTTACCAGATGGGGTGTAAATATAACTTGGTACTTCACTGATGTTAGTTCCTTTACCATGATCTGCCTTATGCATGGTGGCTAGACACTCCTGCACGCCAGCAATGGCCTTTTCATGTCGCTCTTCAATATGATTTTGTCTAATTGTAAGGTTAGCCAATTCCAATGTCATGCAATTGAACATATCCTTAATCTAATTCATGTCATTAGCCATGGTTCCCACAGATCTCAGGACAATGCTCTAATACCAAATGTTTCAAAATGGATTTGCAACTAAGAGAAAATCAATGTGGGCGCGTATAGGAGTTTTGTGTGTTCTATGTGTTGCGCGTGAGGTGTAGATGTTAAGGGAAATATGTGAATAATTAAGGGGGATTTTCACATATAGCCACTTAAAAATAGATTAATTATGCTCCATAGCTATAGTTTACTAATTACGATTCGTAGCTACATGTTATAGAGAGAAGAGTGGCGAGTGAGATTGGGAGAAAGAGGAGAGAGGCGGGCAAGAGAGGGAAAAGAGTGGAGATATGAAAATTGTGTATGTATATCTGTCAAAATAATTGTATATATGTAACTAGTATACATATGCATTTGTATATCTCACAAGTGAGATTGGGTGAGGGAAGAGAGAGGCGAGCGAGATTGGGAGAGGGAGGAAAGAGGTGAGCGAGATTGGGAGATGGAGGAAAGAGGCGAGCGAGAGAGGGCAATAATTTGTATATTTCACGGGTATGTTTGTATAATTCACGTGTTTTTGTATAATTGAGTAATACAAAGTCTGGATTATAAAAATATGATAAAACTCGAAATAATGAATTGATACAAACATAAACATTTGAACTTTAAACATTTATACAAATTATATTACATAAATTACATTATATAAATTATCTTATACAAAATCTAAAAACTACACGTTTATACAAAGAGAAAAGACATAAAGTGACACCTGAACTTGTCCTTAATTTTCAAGAAGACACCTTAACTATGCAGGCATCCTATTATCCCACTAAACAATCTTGAACTGATATTATTACACCATATTTTGTTCACCTGACATAGAGAGGGTGTGCACTCTCTCAAAGAGAGTGAGGAACCTAAAATAACTAATATAATTTTATTTTTACCAGTATTTTATTAAAAAATATATTTTCTTATTTTTCTTTTTATTTTAACTTTTTATCCTTTTTATTTTTTCTCTTTCTTTCTTCTTTTTTCTTCAAAAATTCATTGTCATCTCCATTGAAGCTTCTCACTTTCAATGTCACCATTTTTACCACAGAAGACCTTCCTTTTTTTTACTACTATTAGTTTTACTCTCTTTAATTTTAAAATTTTATCTAAATATTTTCTTACATTTCGAACAATTTGATAAATCCATTAGATTTCAAGATGATTAGAAAGTATCATATAGTTTTTTTTATCCGATTTCAATTACGTTCTTTTAATTTTTGGGGAATTCATTGATTCTTTTAAAATTATCATTTCTTAATTTGAAGTTATATGAAAATGAGTAATTGATGATTCCTTCAAATTTTTAAATTTTCTTAGAAAAATAATTAGTTTTGTTATCAATAATTTAATAAAGTCTGGAAAATAGTATGAATTTTTTTTCATAAAAAAATCATAAAAAAATCACTGGAACTCTGATTGGAGAAGAAGAAGAAAAAGAAAAGAAAAATGCATAAGTACCCCCCAACCTATGCCCGAAATCTCAAAGACACACTTATACTATACTAAAATCCTATTACCCCCTCCCCCAAACTTCTTTTATAAATAATTTTATACCCCCTTTCGATCTACGTGGCACTATCTTCTGGGCTCAGCGCGTGTTGACAATTTTTTCAAGCTATTTGGTTGATAGTGCCATGTAGGCCAAAACGGTGTAGAAAATTATTTATAAAATAAGTTCGGGGGGGTAATAGGACCTTAGTATAGTATAAGTGTGTCTCTGAGATTTCAGGCTTAGGTTGGGAGCGGGGGGGGGGGGGTACTTATGCATTTTATCAAAAAAATGAGAGAGGGATCGGTGTGTGAACACATTTGCTTCTTAAAA
>JAJOOS010006744.1:0-45432 GCA_029582725.1 Solanum chiquidenum
CCTTCATCAACCAACCACATATATTCATAGAGTCATAAGCACACCATAAACCATAGTCTTCACATAGGAACCATCACCTAAGACAACCCCCAAGTCACGTTAGTGCAATGTGCAAGTAGTATCCCATAATACTACTCACACCAAGTGTTCCTAGGAAGCCACCATAGACTAGGCACATCATATTCAACAAGTCATAACATCTTCATTTAACATTAGACAAAAGACCAAAATACTTCATAACATCATATAAGGACTCATTCATTTACTACATCATGAGTCTTAACCCATTTAGTTCATATCATAAGTAAACCACCTTCACAAGCTTACTTGTGCAATGTACGCATGGAGTCCCATACCCCCACATTTACTAAGCAAACCCATTAAGAAGTCATAAGCGTAATTCACATGCATAATCATATTTCATGTCTTGACATAGGTAAAGTCCACCTTAACATGCTTTCATATTAACATACATAGACCATAGTCTTCATTACATAAAGAGCCTAATCAGAACCTCCCTTAGAGTCCACTTGTGCAATGCATAAGTAGGGTCCATAGTCCTACCTACACTAAGAAACTCTTCAATAAATCATGACTAGAGTTCATATTCTTATCTTAGTTCATTTCTTAACTTTCGGGAGACATTTCTATAACCGACAAAGACCATGTGAGCTACATGGAATCCGGTGTTCTACTCCCACACCGAAAAGAGAGGGTACGACTTGCCAAGGTCGGACCTACATACATAATAGCTATCTAGTGGATCCACTAAGCTAAACCTACGGGAGCACGTAGTTATGGAACAAGGAGATTGCTACTAGAAAACCTTGACTTCCTAGGCGTGGAGGTTTCCATCTCATGAGACAACATCTACGTTGGGAACCCGGACTTGCTAAACGTGAAGGTTCTCTTGTGGGAAGCCGGACTTGCTAAACGTGAAGCCCTCACTCTCATTTTTCATGTTCACTCGGTGCTTAGCTCCAACTCCCTTTTTAAACATCTTTAAGACATTATTAATATTAGTTCATAAGATAGGTTTTAGGGACTTAATCCCTCATATCATATAGCTCAAATGTTTCTAAGATGAGAATGACCTTTCATCATAGAACCTACATTATGTGAGAATGTCCTTTCACATAGTCATACCATATTCATAACATAGTCTAGTTTAGAGTACAATTGAGGAAACCTTTCAAGAGACTCCCTTTCACTAGATCATCATAAACCTTATTCATTCATTCATGTGTGTGTGTACATATGTGTGAAAGCCTTTCACATAAACACCTTCATACAACACATGTTCATACCTTGCTAATCATACACTTTGCATGCATAATAAGATGTAAGGGTGCATATAAGACTTAACCATTCAATAGACACCATATCACATCATATTCATAACTATGCATGTAGAGTGTGTGTGTACATATTGGTCCTCATAGTGACATAATGGCCACAACATTGATATTGAGTGCACTTCCCTTCAAGGGATCTCAACACATTCATAATGTCCCCAAATCATAAGCTATTCACATATAAAGCCTTCAGGGATTCTAGACCACACACCCACACTTCATCATAGGAGACAAGGACACATTCAACATTGAATAGGTACTCCTAACATGTATATGATAACACATTCATATAGGGATCATATAGGTAGGGGTCATTCCACAATAGTACTTAACATAATCAATCATGTAGACCACACCTTATCCCTAACATTATCATTCACATTATACTCCTCATCATCAACATGCTTTAAACATCTTGCAAGCATTGAGGATTTCATACATAACCTTCATAGCATAACTTCATAAACATATGCATCATAATCATAAATTCACTTTACATTTATTGCCTTCAAGGCCATGATCTCAACATGAATAGATAGACAATAAGTGAACACCTCCACCATAAGTGGGTCAAACCACACAATATCAATTCCCATACTATAGACTAGAAGTTAGGTCAACTTACCAATTCTCCAAGCCATGATCACCATGTATCAATCCTCAACAACTCATAATCAATTGACATAAATAGCAATAGGAATCAACAATGTATTTCAATAACATAAACATAATCTAAGTACAATTCTATAAACAAAGGGTTCAACACATTACTTTGCTCGTAAGGCCATAATCCTCAACTCATCAATATACCAACAATTCAACATGAATAAGCATAGATAATCATAGGAAACATCAGTACAATCTAATCTAAATATAATTTCACAAATAGAAATCATATTCTTAAAGACCCACATCCTAGGCCAATTTTAGAGAATTAGGGGATCATGGGTTCTTCAAGAATTCCTTTGGAAATTGTCTTAAAAACCTTAATTCCACATAAATTCATCAATAGAATGATTTAGAAAATCGTTTGACTAAGGACTCACGTCTAGATTGAAAATTGGGAATTTTGGTATTTGAATCACTTTTGAAAATCTTTGATAGAACTCCTTGAATGAGAGTTTATTCAAGAATCAAGAGTTACTATACCTTAATAATTGAAGACCCATAAAATTGAAGAAGAAATCAGTTGAAAACCCATCTTCTAGCTTGATCTTCATCAAGGTCTTCAATGGAGTTTTGAGAGAATCTATTTTTGAGAGGGAAGGGTCAATTGAAGAATGGGGTCTAATTCTAGGCTTTTGGGGGTTTAACCAAATTAAAATACCCTAAATAGGTAGAATAACCATTTATAATAATTCTCCAAAGTACCCAAAGTACCCCTCACTTATTTGGACCTTTTAAACAAGTCAAACTTGAGTTCTATTTTCGCAGATTTCGTCGGGAAACAAGTTCGCAACGCGGAGGTGTTCCCGCAAGTTTCTAGAAATTAAATTCCAAGACAGTAGAGTCCGCTGTGTCTCCGCGTTGCGGAGACACTTTTTGGCCCTTGGTGGAGCAGGTCCGCGATGCGGAGCCACTCCCTCCAAGAACAACTTGCAAGCTGCCTTGGCAGCTTGCTAGGCAAAGGGTTGGGATCCTCCCAGGGATCCTTAGGGTGGTCCCGGGGCGTCGTAATTGAACGTTTTGACCCTAAAAACATTTATTAAGACACTAGGGTCACCTCCACTGATTTTAGACTCCAAACAACACATAAAAACATGAACAACATACTAGAACAAACCAACACGTAAAAAACTAGTTTCCGAACGTCTTTGTTGTCCCTTGACGTTTGACTTCCAAACTCTTTAAAATTGACTTAAAAGGCTATCACTCATTATTTTAACAAGTTATTAATGCATAAAACTCATGTGAGGCTCTACTTTATCCTACTTCATTTTGAGGGGTGTTACAGACAACTTATGAACAATCTAGAAAAGAAACATATGTGATCATTTAAACGAGCAGCTTATTGCCTTAAAAGAAGGTCTAAAACAAAAACATAACAATTTTACCTTTCTAGCAACTGATATGTTGCTTCTTCCTTCAGCCTCTCTAACAAAAAACGCTTCAACACCAGTAGAGTGTAACACAGGGAAAGTATTGAAAACCGTTTGAACTCTAAAGTACTAGTTTCTACTTTCTTGAGTTGCCTTTTGAAATCTAAAGTACTAGTTTCTACTTTCTTGAGTTGCCTCTGTCCCTTTTTCTTTGTTGCTTCACGTTGCAATCACTCTTCTATTGATCATCAAATTTATGTATACTTTTTTTTCAGTTAACAATATCTTGGACAGACTTGTCATGTACAATGTTAAGTTAAGTAGGATATTAAAATTTGAAACATTAAATTCTTTCCATCTTATTATCAAAAATTATATTAACATCAGTTATTGTCATTTGAAAGTATATTGCAATTCCTTAACTGAAAAAGTAGCCAAGGTCTACTAGAAATTGTGATCTTCGAGTTCAACTTAGTTGTGTGCATCTAATTGCAACAAGTTGTGTGCATATTATTATTCTTATTTCGTTTTTTAAAAAAAACTATTTTTTATGTTTCCTCTAAGGTTATGGCACCTAGTAAGCAATGGATGGAACTTGTTGACAATCTAATTGATGAGGTCTATTTAGCCGATGTGCAAAAGTTTTTAGATTATGCCTTTCAAAGAACAGGAGAAGAACATGAAATACGATGTCCATGTGTCAAATGTTTCAATACAATTCTAGGAACTCGTAAAACAGTTGAGACACATTTGGTAGTGTATGGTATAATTCGAAACTATACTTTCTGGTATCACCATGGAGAAAGTTTGGGTGATCCATTGACTGAATATGAATCTGAAGATGAAGATGGTGATGCAGTAGAAGAATGTGAGAGTGAGGATGAAGTAGAAGAATTGTTGAGAGATCTATATCCTAATCTTGACGGAGGAAGTACACACACAGATTGTGATGATTTACTTGAGGAGGAACCAAATGTTGAAGCAAAATTTTTTTACAGACTATTAAAGGATTTTGAGAAGCCGCTGTACAAAAATTCAAAAGCTTCAAAGATTTCCTCTTTTATAAAAATTCTTCATATCAAAAGTATTGGTCATTGGAGTAATGTGTCATTTACAATGTTATTGAAACTATTAAAAGATGAGTTGTTGCCTGATAACGCTGATTTGCCAAACTCATATTATGAGGCAAAAATGATAATTCAAGAACTTGGGCTTTCTTATAATAACTTTGATAGTTGTACTAACGATTGCATGTTATACTGGAAGGAGGATAGCTTACTCTATTCTTGTAAAATTTGTGGTGCTTCGAGATGGAGAATTAATACACATAGTGGGGAAATAAAGAATAAGAAAGGTAAAAAGATAGCTTCAAAAAGCTTACGCTATTTTCCCTTAAAGTCTAGACTTCAGAGGTTGTTTATGTCTACAAAGACATCTTCTCTAATGACAGGGCACAAGGAGGAAAGAGTTGATGATGGAATAATGAGGCACCCAGCTGATTCAATTGCATGGAATTCATTTGATGAACTTCATCCTTCATTTGCAGTTGACCCTCGTAATGTTCGACTTGGACTTACTAGTGATGGATTTCAGCCTTTTCGAAATTCAAAAACCTCACATAGCATTTGGCCTGTTGTTCTTATTCCTTATAATTTACCACCTTGGTTGTGTATGAAACAAGAAAATTTCATTTTGTCGATGCTTATTCCTGGTCCAAATGATCCTGGAGATGCAATTGATACATATCTCCAGCCTTTAATAGAGGAATTGAAAGAGTTGTGGGATGTTGGTATTGAGACCTATGATGCATCAACTAGAAAGAATTTTAAGTTGCATGCTTCTTTGTTATGGACCATCAATGACTTTCCAGCTTATGGAAACTTATCTGGATGGAGTACAAAAGGAAAAATAGCATGTCCATGTTGCAATAAGGACACAGCTTCAACTCGATTGACTAATTGTAAGAAGCAATGCTTTATGGGTCATCGGCGTTACCTTCCTCTTAGTCATAAATGGAGAAATGAGACAAAGTCATTTGATGGTACACAAGAGAAAAGGCCCCCACCAAAAATGCGTTATGGTATTGAGATACTCGATCAAGTGCAATATCTTGAAGGATTACAGTTATCAAAAGATCCAAAGAAAGGGAAGAAGATTTCACATGAAAATCGAAATAATAATTGGAAACAAGAAAAGTATCTTTTTTCAACTTCCATATTGGAAGTGTCTCTTGTTGCGACACAATTTGGATGTTATGCATATTGAAAAAAATATATGTGATAATATCATGGGGACAATAATGAATATCAAAGGAAAGACCAAGGACACAATTAAAACTCGGCTAGACTTGCAAGAAATGAACATTAGGTCAGAATTGCACCCAATTCAAAATGGAGAGAAATTTGAAGTTTCAACTGCATGCTACACATTGTCTCCTGAAGATAAGCACAAATTATGCCTTTTCTTAAAGAATCTAAAGGTTCCTGATGGGTTTTCATCTAATATTTCTCAATGTGTGAACCTAAAAGATCACAAGATATCTGGATTGAAAAGTCATGATTGTCATGTTCTTCTTCAACATTTGCTCCCTCTTGCACTTCGTGGAATGTTGTCTAAAGAAGTGTGTGAACCGCTGATTGAATTATCTATATTTTTTAGTGTGCTTGGATCAAAGGAGTTGAAAATTGATAACTTGGAACATATTGAAGCACAAATTCCAATAACACTTTGCAAGTTAGAAAAGCTCTTCCCTCCTTCATTTTTTGATGTCATGGAGCACTTACCTATTCATTTAGCTAGTGAAGCTAAGATTGCTGGACCGATTCATTATCGGTGGATGTATCTTGTGGAACGATGGTTATATTTTTTGAAATCTTTCATTGGTAATAGGGCATGTCCTGAAGGTTCTATTGCAGAGGGCTATATTGCCATTGAATGTATGACCTTATGTTTGAGGTATCTGCATAGAATTGACACAAAGTTCAATAAGCCTGAACGAAATTATGATGGGGGTTTAAAAAAATGTGATGGAGGCTTATCTATATTTTGTCAATCTGGATAAACTCTGGGAGCTAAAACTCCATATGAGCTTGAAGCAGATGAATTAGAACAAGCACATATTTAGATCCTAAAGAATTGTGATGAAGTCTTACCATATCTATAGTATGCAGTGTTCTTTCAAATTGTCTCATTATTATTATTATTATTTCCATCACGGTAATTTCATTTCTATATGAAATTCATGGTTTACTTCAATTTTGTAGAGAGTTTGCACAAACTCATGAGAATGCTCGACACTTGTCTGATGCAGAATGGAACAAACAATTTATTGAATGGCTTAAGGATAGGGTGAGTAATACATAAACATCAAATTTGATATTATAATATTGTATTACTCATTCTAAACTAGTCAACGTAATCTTGTTTATAGGTCACACAATTGCACAAAGGAAATGATAGTCGTATGATGGAAGATCTCCTCTCACTTTCACGCGGTCCTACCAAATATTCCACGCGTCCTAATGGTTGTGTTATTAATGGATATAGATTTCATGTAGAATATGTGGTGTTGTTGTATTGGGTGAGAATGATAAAGATAGTGAGAACCTTGATTACTATGGAGTTTTAACATATGTGATTGAGTTGCAATTTTTCATGGATAGAAGAGTAGTTTTATTTCGATGTAATTGGTTTGATGAAATAAAAGGAGTCAAAGACGAGTATGATTTTGTTAGTGTTAATCCGGCCAGATTACTGAAAACAAATTAGCCCTTTGTTTTAGCAAACCAAGCATCCCAAGTGTTCTATGGTAATGATAATTCCAACAAAGGTTGGAAAGTCGCGATGAAGACTCAACCTCGTGATTCCTTTGAGATTGTGGAACAAATGGATGATGATATTATAGAGTTAGGAAGTTCTTCAAAAAAGGAACGAAAAAGAGCTAATGAGGTGAAGCATATTTATTATGAATTAGTATATTTATTGTTACACATTGTTGAAAGTAGTATATTTATAGTATATTTATCATGATTCCTTTGAGATTGTTGAACAAATGGATGATGATATATTTTTACTTTTGGATATTTTTGCAGGTTCAAGATGAAACCAATCAAGACTGAAAGTGAGGACAGTTCAACTACAAAGAGTACTATGAGATATACTTTTGTTGCGCCTGGTGCTATTGGAAAGGGACGAGGACGAGGAAAAGGACTTAAATCCTTGGGTGAGAAAGGGAGTATGCCAACTAAGAAGTTATTTTCTCAATCTAATGATGTAGTTAACCATTACATCCAAGAAATTGAAAGAAGTAAGATATATTTATTTTCTTGGTTAAATGAAAAATAGTATTCAACCAGTACTCGTTATATACAAACTCGCTAATTGGACTTCCCTAGCATGTGAATTAACCTATTGTCTGTTCTCTTCTCTATTACTCTCTATTTATTTTTTCTGTTTCAGAACCTAATATTCTCTGTGAGTTCTTGTCATTATTCAACAGCTTCTCATGTTTCAGAACACTTTGTTAAGGATTAATAACATGATATATTTTCTATATGCTCTATAGGGAAAACTCGAGGACAAGGACCAAAAATTTCTACCATGTCTGCTAGTCTAGGAATGGAAATGATTCATAAGAATGCCCTGACTCTTGAGAAAGAGAACATGAAAAGTAGCATTACATCTCCTGCATGTACTAATCAAGTTAAGCAATACACCCAAGAAGTTAAAACAAGTAAGTTTGTTTTCAGATTTGTTATGTTTTCTTTTTCAAAAACAATGTTATTTTGATGAACTGTTATATTATATTTCTCAGGTCCAGGTGTTATAGGAAAGGGATTAGAGAAAAGATCTGAAACTGCAATGTCTTTTCAAGGTACAAGATCAAATTCTACCATGTCTTCTAGTAAAAAAATGCGAACAATGGACAAAAAATCCCTTGATTTGTGAGGAGGATATGCAAATAAATATTTCATTGCCTCCATCTGTTGATCAAGTTATGAACACAGTGAAACAACTGAAAAAGGTATTGAATATTGAATCCATATGTTATTAAATTGTAGAAATGAATTTGATTACTATAGTCTTTCCAAAACTATGAAACTGTAGGCTCATCTAATCCTACAAAGGTAAAAAGAGTTCGAGGGAGCAACATGTGCAAAGAAGTAGTTGCACTTGCAATTGGACAGAAACTCACAGTGACCTTTTATAATAAATGAACAGTTGGAACAAATAGCAAACTGTTTTCGAGGCATTTGGGAAAAAATGTTCATGATCATAATATTTGTCCTTTGGGAGTATCATCATGGAATGAAATTAAACCAGAAAAGTTGAATCACAATGGGCAGTCGTTGAGGTAACAAATTGCACCTGATTCAAATTATTTATTGTTATCTAATACATCTGCGTATTCTTATCCATATAACAGTCGTTGAGGTAACAAATGTTTATGTGATTCAAACAGATAGTTGTTTGTCGAATGATTTTCACATTTCACATGTGGTACTGGATTCAAGTATATGTGAATCACATTTGGTACTGAATATTTTTTCTAAGAGATCAAAAAGAAAAAAGTAGATGTAGGAGATATCTGCTACTGGAATTTTGATGTGCTACTGAAAAAATAGACGTGCTACTGAAATTTCTTTTCTATTGAAATATCTGCTTATTCTACTAGAAGAAGAGATCTTTTTCATTTTATGATGCTTTCCTGATAGGTTTCCCTTGGTAATAACTGTACTCATGCTTCAATAATTGTAGCATAAATTTGAGGCTGTGGACATGAATGATCATCGTGATCATATCTTGGGATGGATGAATGAGTTATGGAACAAATGGAGAGGACACTTGCATGCAAAATATGTGAAGGATAAGCCTATCCATCAATCTCTTAGGACTATTCCAAGGGGAGTAGACAAAAAAGAATGGGAATGGTTAGTAAAGGAACATTTTGCTTCTGAAAGTTTCCAGGTATGCCTACTGATTAAATAGTATATTTTCCTGTCTTTTACCAGTTGATTTCCTTCTTTAGCACCAAATATACCCAGTTGTTTGATCCATGTTACTGAAATAGTTGACGTGCTTTGAATTATTGCATCACCCGGTTGGTATAGGCTGCTCCATAAGTCCCTTAATCTCTGGTGCTGACCACTTACTTCTCATTCTTGGTACAGTGTGTCATGAGGTTTTTTGTTCTCTTCCAAGAGTTCCATTTTTATAATAGGCAGATTCTATTTGGACAGTTCCAGTATTTCTATGCCCTGTACCTTGCCACTTCTCAGTGCACTGCATTTCGTAATGTTAATAAATGTCTCGCTAGTGAAAGAAATATATAGGATGATGGTTTATGGAATTTCTGTTTAACCAGTGCGAGTGAAAATAGCATGTTAATAAATTAATAACATATTCCTCATTCACCAAATATGACAAACAAGAAAGAAGTAGGAATACCTCTGACAAAAGAAAAGAGGAAGATGATAGTAAGTAAAGGAAGAATAAATTACAAACTGGTCCTGTGACTTAACTGACCTATAACAGTAGTTCGGAGCAGACCAGACTGTAACTTTCTGATATTGAACATCCATTTATATCCTTCCATTACTAACTGATGTGCGCGGCATATTTAGTCCATGATGATGTCAATGCTATTCTCAAGATTAGTATTGTTGTGAAGACATTTTAAGAAGTTGCTTCTTTTAAAAGAAAACATTCTTTGCTATTCTCAATATATTTCTCTGTTTGTATCAATAAGTGTTGTATATATTTGGGAGAATTTTGCCGTCAGTTCCTGTGATCACTTATTCATGATAGGATCAAAGTAGTAATGAAAACATTGTTGCAGCAGTAACATTGAAGGATAACTGAATTTCCATTATGATGGATTTCCAAGTGGACTTGACAGAGAACTCAATACTCTTGTATATGGCCTACTCGAGTATATGTTGCATTAGTTTCTTTTGGAAAATCTTCTAGTTTCTTTCTTTTCAAATAAAATAAAAGCTACAAACTAAGACAAATTTTTATTTAGGCAAGAAGCAGCAGGAATGCAGCAAATCGAGTAGAGTTAAAGATGCTTCATCATATTGGTAGTAAGCCTATTCGAGAGATTATTTATCAAAAGGTACTAGCGTAAAACTATTTCATGAATGAAATATTTATTAGGTTTGTGTTATTTGACATGTTTAACTTTGATGTTAAGGGCGGGAAAGATGGCAACCCACCAGATTTGACGACTATTTTCTTTGAGACGCGTAAGAAAGATAACAAGCTTTTTGAACCTAAAGCAATTGAAAAACATGTGCTTTTGATAAATTGAATATGTTTATTACTTGAAATTGTTATGTGCTTTGATAGAAATTGTTTTTTTTATATAATTTTTAGGCTCAACTCAAAGAAATAGTTCAAGCCGATTCATTTCTACCTAGCATAGAGATTGTTGAAAAATGTTGAGGACCACAAACTCATAGCCATGTATTTGGATTTGGCGTGGAGTAAAGGCGAAAGACTTTAAAGGTGGAACTTCTTCGAAGGTTGAATTATTGTCTGCGCTACGTTCAACTCGAGAGGATAACAAATGCTTGAATGAAGAAAATAAATTCTTGAATGAGGAAAACAAATCCTTGAACCATCGCTTGTCTACCTTGGAAGATGCAATGAAAGAAATAATGAAAATGAAGGAATTATTTGCTGCTCGACAATCACATGTTCAACCCACAACATCTCCTATTTCAACTGAATGACCTCTACTTTTTTCTAATGACCAAGTAAGCACCAAGATACCAAACTTTTTAGTTTTTTTGTTGATTTGCATATAGTCGTTTTCTACTAAGACTAATTCTAGAAACAAATGATGGTAACTAATCTTTTCCAGCTAGAATATAGTACCTAGAATTGTTTGAATCCACCTTCATCTCTACTAGTTTTCTTGTTCTCATTGTCTATGATTTTAAATAGAACTAGTTAATACTCAATCAAACAAAAGTATAGATACTGCCCTTAGAAAGTAGAAACTGATCTCATGTCGGCTGGTTGTTATATGTTTTTCAGAATGTATGTATAGTTAAGTAGCTTGACGTTATGATGGAAGATTCGATGTTGGATAGCTGACTTGTTTGTTTACTACTGTCTGGGATTCTTCACAAGTGTTTTTGGCCATAGTTCCTAATTGTATGATATTGGTTTTTGAAGTTGTGAAATTGGTATGATGTTTTAGATTCGCCAAAGCTGCTACTTTCGTTCTTCGTCTATTTTTGTGAAATACAGCCGTTCATGTGTTTACGCAGCTGGAAAAAAAAAGTTAACAAATCACACTTAGATCTGAGCTCAATTTATGTTATTCTCTCTACGGTGCTTGGAGCTCATTTTTGACATGTCCTTATTTATATGAAAGATCACTCGTCCAAGCTTCTGCATTGGATTGTCATGGGCATAACTCTTTTAGTTTTAAGAATTATTCTCCACTTCACAGATGCTATTCCTTCAATTAAGCAATTATACACATTCAATTATGTTTGTGTAACCTCAGGAGCAGCCGCGTTAGTGTACTCTGCTTTCTTCATTCTGGTTGACATTTTGAACTGGAAGTACCTATTTCTACCACTAGAATGGATTGGTATGAATGTCATGCTTGTTTATGTGGGAACTCTCCTTTATGTCATCTTTGTTGATATATTGTTGCTTGCCTACTTCATCGATTAGGCATATATTTGGAAGCTTTAGTTCTGATGAAATTTGCATCTTTTACTTGCTTATTATATAACATTAGATGTAGCATTGTACTTGAAACTAGAAAGAGCTTCATCTAGTCATGGGTCTCACTGTTATTTCTCTCAGAGAACAAGTGATTAAGAAATTCAACACATCTTGCACAACAAATGAACAATACAAATATCATTGGTTTTTCTAGCATGTAAAAAGAAGAAGATGCACAACTGATGATGGAAGACTTTCTTTCAAGCCAACATTACTCAAGAGAACCCTATAACAAAGAAGCTCATAATGCTTACTTCATTAATTAAAATTTTCTGCACAACTGCACACAAGTGTGTTTCTCTATTTGTTAATTTCTGCACTGTTGTATTTTTGGACAGCTACTTTATATGTTAAATTTTCTGCACACAAATAGTATTTGAATTGTTGGTAAATGCATCTCAATGATTTTCTAATTGATTTTTCTTATGTTCCGCAGCTTTTGTGGATATTTCTAGATAACACGTGGTGAAGTTTTAACAATTTTTGGGGTGAGCGGTCTATCTAATGCTTGTATAAATTCGATATGTATACCAATAGTTATTTATCATTATGTAAAATTTTGAACTTGCAGATTTTGAAGGTTGATGTTTCAAGTCAAGATACAAGCTTAGAAGAAATGGAATAGCTTGTTATTAATTTGCTACGAATGTTATGGAAAACTCGATAGTACATAGTCTAACTCGGATGTTGGCTAAGTTTTTTGAAGAACATATTGAAACAAACATCATGGGATTTTGACCAATTTTTGATTAATTGAACTTTTAATCTCTATCTACTTGTTTCTGTCTCCCTATAGCTTCTTTTTGAATCAAAAGTTTTAATTAGTAGAAATTTAGTATTTGTTGAAGAATTGTTTTTATTGTGACACCAATTGATCTAGGACCATTGATGGCGAATCTTGGACCAGAAATATATCGTCTCTAAAGAATAATCTAGGACTAGAAGTGTTTCTCGTCTCTAAAGAATAATCTACGACTAGAAATAATTCTCGTCTCTATAACGAATCAAGGACCAGATCATTCTTGTCTCTAAACATACTCAAGGACCAGGTCATCCTCATCTCTAAAACTATTCAACGACCATGACAATATCGTCGCAAAAGATAATCATGGACCAGGTTGTTCTCGTCTCTAACGATTACTAAGACCAGCTGTTCATGGTCGCTAACAAGATTTAACGACCTGAATATAGAATTTCCCAAGTTTATTTGAGACTAGATATGTAGTCTCTAAAAATATTTAACGACTATATTTTTTCCCGTCTCAACTACCATTTAAGGACCAGTATTTTGTTCCCGTCACGGAAGATCTATAGCGACAAAGCCGGTTGAGACGGGTGGCGACCAGCATTTTCTGGTCTCAAATTTGCATTTGGGACCGGATTTATATCATCAAGGACCAGATTTCCCTTCCTTAGAGGTTGTTTTTCTTGTAGTGCAATACACCACAAAATCTGATAGGGGCCCACATACCAGGGACTAAGTTTTCCTTTCTTCCCAAACCTCATCACACCTTTCATGGGTGATATTTTTAAGTAGACTCAATCATTCACACCAAACTCAAGATCCCTCCTTCTAACATCAACATAGGACTTTTGTCGACTTTGAGCCATTTTAAACCTTTCTCTAATAAGCCTAACTATCTTCATAGCCCCATATACCAACTCGAAACCTATACAAATAAACTTCACCCACTTCAAACCAACCTATAAGAGATCTACACCTCCTACCATATAGAGCCTCAGATGGAGCCATACAAATACTTGAGTGATAGTTATTATTATATATAAATTCAATCAAAGGCAAGTGATTATCCCAATTATCCTTGAAGTCAATTGCCCAAGCACTCAACATATCTTCACAATTTTGGATAGTACGCTTTGCATTACCCATCGGTTAGCGGATGAAAGGCCATACAAAGCTAAACACGAGTACCAAGACACTTCTGAAAAGATTTGCAAAATTGATAAGTGAACTAGGTATCACGATGGGAGATAATGGACAAGGATACTCCACGCAACCTAACCAATTCTCTCAAGTACAACTTAGCATAGTCCTTCGTCGAATAAGAAACTTGACAGGAATAAAATGAGCCAATTTCGTCAAACAACCTACTATAACACAAATTGAGTCATGTTATCACCTCGTGCGGGGTAAACCAACAATGAAGTCCATATTCAAATCTTCCCACTTCCAAGTAGGAATACTGATATCTTGGGACAAACCTCCTGGTTTTTTATGATCAACTTTCACTTGTTGAGAATTAGGACACTTAGCGACAAATTCTGCAATATCCTTCTTCATCCCATTCCACCAATAGACCTCCCGTAAGTCAGGGTAAATATTGGTGGATCTATGGTGAATCGAGTATCGAGAACTAATGGATTCTAATAAGACCTTCTCCCTCAAGTCATCAACATTGGG
Organism: Solanum chiquidenum; assembly: GCA_029582725.1. Classification (NCBI taxonomy): domain Eukaryota; kingdom Viridiplantae; phylum Streptophyta; class Magnoliopsida; order Solanales; family Solanaceae; genus Solanum; species Solanum chiquidenum. The sequence goes on from JAJOOS010006744.1 coordinate 14,565, forward strand.
AACACACAAATGACCTTGATATCTAAACACTCCATATCCCCTTTGGGAGAAAACCTCAACTGACTTCTTGACCACTGATTCCTTCAATTCAATCAAAATCGGGTCAAGACCTTGCTTAGATTTTATTTCCATCACAAAAGATAAATTTGAACCATTGTGAAACATAACACCACCTTTTGTGTAGTCAACCAAGTGAAAGCCCAAATGAGCTAATTTATGAACATCACGAACCAATTACTTTTTATCTTTCTCAACATGAGCAACACTACCCATTGATAATCGATTAAAAGCATCAGCCACCACAATTGCATTGTCGGGGTGATAGAGAAAAGTCATGTCATAATCCTTTAGTAAGGGAAGCCACTTTCTTTGGAGAGGATTTAAATCCTTTTTTTAAAGACATATTGCAAAGTTTTCTGGTCGGTAAAGACAATAACATGAGGACCATATAAGTAATGCCTCCAAATCATTAAATCAAACACAATCACCGGCAATTCTAAATCGTGGGTAATATAGTTCTTTTTGTGCACCTTAATTTGCCTTGAGGAATAGTCAATGACTTCCCCATTTTTCATAAGGACACATCCTGGCCCAATTCTTGAAGCATCACAATAAACAACAAACCCATTAGATCCTTCTGGCAAACTCAACACTAGAGTGGAAGTAAGTCTATCTTTCAATTCCTGAAAACTTTTCTCACAAGCTTCCGACCATAAGAATTTAACCTTTTCTTGGGTCAATGTCGTCAATGGAAAGGCTATCGAAGAAAAACCTTCCACAAACTTTTTGTAGTAACCGACTAAATCCAAGAAACTTCTAATATTTGAGGGAGATATAGGTCTAGTGATTAACGTTCAAAGACACTTCATCCAATTCTAAGCGTCAACGGTCCTAAATCAGTATAAACCCAACTACATGAGTTGGAATCGATCCCACGTAAAGTAGGTTTATTTTAAATTCAAATGTGAAAGTATAACAGTGACCTTTTTAGTTGAACAAGCATCACATGCAAGAGTTTAGGATTCAAATTTAAGGATATAGTTACTAACCCACTTCAACACTCAAACCGAAACAATCAAATGACGAGGAAACACTTGGGGGGTTGACTAACCAACTATTGCATTCAACTTAATGGGTGAACATTATTACCAAAAATGTCAATTTGTTGTGGGTAGAATAGGATATAAGTAAAGTAGTTTTCTCTCGAGCAATTACATGTTTATGATGAATTCTGTTAAACTTCAACACTTGTTATAAGACGCCCAACCCACTTTCTGATCAAGTCTACTCTCTTGAGCTAGACACAAAGGTTAAATCTTGAATTTGACTTTCTTAAGCTGAAACCGCAATGACCCACTACTAAGGATGCCAAATTATCACGTTGGTTCTATCCTTCTCTCTCGAGCAAGCACAAAAGTCTGAACTATATTGCACTAAGCATGCAATAATGACTTTAAACTGTGATAATAATTCATACCCACTTCAAATTAACACCACGATTCGCTAATTTATGACACCTACTTAGTCAAATGCAATAATTGGCCACATTATTAAACCCCCAAGGTTAGGGTTTTAGCCAGCCATGGTAAAAAGATGAAATTCAATGCCTTCCAAGTTTTCCATAGCTGGGTAAATGAAATTCAAAAGTTAAAATTTACTAAAATCTTCTATATTACAAAACTCAAATTGAAAAATCTTGCTAAAAATCACTTGAAATCTATAATGGTGGAGTTTTTGCGCTCAATCTTTTGTTCCTCCCATTTATGAATACTTTCTCTATCTTGTAAAAATCAATTTATACAAGTCTGATGTGACGATTTTTTGGACTAGTCGGCGAGGAAAGTCAGGTTCACCGACCGTTGGGTGACTCGCCGATCATCCTTCGTCTCGCCTTAATTCTTCTTATATTCTTAGTCTAGCCACTGTAAATTTAGGCTAGCCATATCGGGATCGTTGTTTTATTTTGGGATTTGCCTTTTTGCCTTTGAACTTGCCCATCAACACTTGTCTGGATTTCCATCAATACTTTTGGCGACGAGGTCATCATTCGCCGATGTGCTCGGCGACACGCCGAATGGAACTGCTGCTCGCCGAAGTTTCGCCCAATCCAGTCTCAGGGTTCTGTAACTTTAGGCGATAGAGGAGTAACTTAGGTGACACACCGAGTAATCTCGACGATCACCAGACTTTTATCTTTCTTCTTTCCTCTTTGCCAATTAGTGTCCTTGATTTGTTCCTCAATCCATATACCTGGAATCAAGGGTTTTACATCAGTTATTAGCAAAAACTAAGCATTTGAGGACACTAAATCATTGTAAATAATGCCCTAAATGAGTCTAAATCTCAGACTCATCAACACCTGCAACTTTAACTTTTGCTTGTCCTCAAGTAAAACTCGAGTTCAGTAGTTCAGAAAGAATGTCTCAAATAGTGCTACACAAGACTCAACTTACTCATGCAAGGATAAATTGTGCACTCAAAGGTTCAAGTTGTGACTCACCATTATCAAAAGATTCTCAATTTCACAATACTTGCTTCAAATGCAAGTTCAAGCTCAACACAGGCACTCAAACTCCTTCACACAAAGATGATTTCATATTCACACACAATGGTTCAATAATATATAGTTCCGGAATCACATATAACTCTCACAGTCACAAAGATGAAAAAATGCATGACTTCGCCCATAGGTTTGCCCTTATTTTCCAACCAACATTTGTTTCACCTCACTCAAGATCAAAAAGGTCTTTCCAAGGCTTGTAACGGGGCTGAGTGTAAAGGTATGGTCATTTAGAGTTGTTATCCTTATGAAATGTGGTATGAACATCAATTTCTATCCTTTTCTTCATCATTTACACCCATGCTCAAAATTCACCCTATTATTTATTTCCCATGGAATATTGGACACCCCATTTTTTTTACAACTTTCACAACTTTTATTTCTCAACTTTTTTCGTTCTTTTTCTTTTTCGTTCTTCTTTTTCTTTTTCTCTCTTTTCTTTTTGTATAGAGGGGTTCCTATTTTATTTCACAACCATGGATCAAAGGGGGACTTCCTTGAACTTCTTGATCTACCTTCTCCTTTCACCACACCCCAAACTTAGGCTTTTGGCCTAAGTTGCCTATTCAAACAAACCACACTTCATGAGGATTATGGGTGAATGAATAAAGAGAGGTCTCATTTGCTGAAGTTGCTTCCAAGAAAGGGATAAGGCTCAAAGATAGTTCAAGTAAAGTTCACACACTCACAAGGTAGGCCACAAAAGAGGTATAATGTTAAATTATTTCACTCTTTAAGATTGTTTCCTAAGATCATTTTGAGAGCTTGCATCACTTAGTCAACTAGACCAACGAGGAAAATTCTAGGTGTCATCACACAAGGTTCACGGTAAGCTCACTATACAAGGCATTGACACCAATATTAAACAAGACTCCACACTTTTGCTAGTGTGCAATGTTCATCACAAGAAACTCAATTTGTTGACACACTAGTCACAACGAGATGCTAAAAGTTCGCATATTATCTATGCAACTTCATTTGGCCTCATCTTAGCCATGCATTCATTTTTGTTCGATTAACAACACTATTCAAGACATCAGTATTGATCATGACCGTTCACTCAAATTCTTAACTTTTTTCAAACAAGCAAGGGACTCACTGACCAAGCACACCCACCCACCAAAAGCATTCAACATTGTCCCCAATGTGAGTAGAGAACCAAAAATATAAAGGTAAAAAAAAAAAAACAAATAAAGATAAAATACTGGTATGTAAACACGCAGAGCAATGTGATGAGGAATATTTACTAGGTGCCCATTTGGTGAGAATCTGGAAGAGTCGCCGAATGACTCGGCGGTTCACCAAAAGGTCCGAATATCGCCCTTATTTCCAATGTGCAACATGCTCAAAAGGTGGAAAAATGGCGGAGAGGAATGAGATTGACGAATAGGTCAACGCTTCGCATAATGGACTTGTAACCTCATCAAACATCCATTGGATTAGGCTATCAGCATTGGAGCAGAACGACGGGGAAAATCGGGTCGCCCAAGCACATCAGCGAGTCGCCTAGTGATGAAGGTCTCCCGCCAAATGTTTCAGTATTGAGTTCCATATTTGAAGTCCATAAGGAGGACTAGGTCGTGCTCGCTGAATGGATTCGGTGATCTGCCAATAGCATTCTTGCACAATATTTTGCACCAGCAAAATAAACACACATTATTTCAAATACTAACACTTGGGTTACCTCCCAAGAACCGCCCTATTTAATTTTGTGGCACGATGTGGAGATGCTCTCAAGCATATTCCAGGTATAGCACCTCAATCAGAGAAATATTTTGGCACTCGCCAAAGTATAACTTCAGGCGTTGCCCATTCACCTTGAATGCATGTCCTTCTTGACCTTCAACTTCAATGGAACCATTTGTGGATACTCGTGTCACTCTAAACGGACCTGACCATTTGGACTTCATCTTTCCCGAAAAGAGTCTAAGTCGATAGTGATATAGTAACACCCAGTCTCCCACTCTGAACTCCCTTTTAAGGATTTTAGAATCATGCCATTTCTTCATTTTTTCCTTGTAAAGGGCTCAACTTTCGTAATCCTTGAAACTTAATTTGTCCAACTCATTTAACTGCTCTACTCTCTCCTTTGAAGTCTTTGTCCAATCCAGATTTAGATCTTTAAATGCCCATATTGCTTGGTGTTCCAATTTAACTGGTAGATCGCCAGATTTACCAAAGACTAGCTGATACGGAGACATAAATATTGGTGTATTGTATGTGGTGTGATACCCCATAGCACGTCATCAAGCTTTCAAGACCAATCATTCCTATTAGTATTCACTATCTTAGACAAGATTTTTTTTATCTGCCGGTTTTACACTTCAACTTGGCCACTTGTTTGGGGGTGATACGAAGTTGCTACTTTGTATTTCACTCTATACTTGCTCAATGCGGCTGAAAACCATTTGTTGCAAAAGTGGGATCTCCCATCACTAATAAAAGCCTGAGGAGTACCAAATCTAGAAGAGATGTAGCGTTTCATGAGTTCAACAACATTTTTCCCTTCATTGTTTGGAAGTGCAACAGCCTCCACCTATTTAAAAACATAATCTATTGCCACCAAAATATACTTATTGCCAAATGAACTCACAAATAGGCCCATGAAATCTATTCCCCAAATATCAAATAACTCAACTTCTAAAATAGGCGTAAGAGGTAACTCGTGTCTTTTGGACACTCCACCTTGTTTCAAACATTGAGTGCACTTCTTAACAAACTCATGAGCATCTTTGTAAAGGGACGGCCAGTATTAGCCACTTTGAAGGACTTCAGCAGTTGTACGTACACCACCATGATACCCCCCAACCGGTGAAGAATGACAAGCATGTAGAATTTCGATAGTTTCTTCTTCTAGGACACATCTCCTAATGATATGGTCTGCACAATCTCTGAATAAATATGGTTCATCTCAAAAGTACTTTTTAACATTGAACAAGAACCTCTTTTCTTGGTAGAAGTTCAGTTCTTTCGGCATTAATCCATACACTACGTAATTGGCACAATCAGCATACTAAGGAGGTTGTTTGAGAGTTACCGTGAATACATGTTCATCAGCCAAGAAATCATTTATGTCGATCTCTACCTCGTCATTTTCCTTGCCTTCCAATATTGATAAGTGGTCAGCCACCTGATTTTCACAACCTCTCCTATCTTTGACTTCAAAGTTGAATTCTTACAATAGTAGCACCCACCTTATTAATCTTTGCTTGGCATCCTTCTTTGCCATCAGATATTGCAGTGCAACATGATCAGTGTGAACAACCACTCGAAACTTCTCAAATGCACATACTACCACAAGTAATTCTTGTTTTGTAACTGTATAGTTACGTTGAGCATTGTTTAGAGTTTTGCTGGCTTAGTAAATGGGGTGAAATAGTTTTTTGCGATTTTGCCCCAATACAACACCTAATGTCGTGCCGCTTGCATCACACATAACTTCAAAGGATTTGGACTAATCGAGACTAATGATAATTGGGGTGGAGACCAATTTTTCTTTCAAGCACTTGAAAGCCACCATGCAAGCATCATTAAAGTGGAATTTCACCTCCTTCTCCAAGAGTTTTGAATAGAGGATGTGCAATCTTTAAGAAGTCTTTGATGAACCTCCGATAAAAACCAGCATGCCCCAAGAAACTGCGACCACCCTTCACCGAAATTGGTGGTGGTAACTTCTCAATCACTTCAATATTCGCTTTATCAACATCCAACCCCTTTTGTGATACTTTGTCACTAAGAACTATACCTTTCTTAACCATAAAGTGGAATTTTTCCCAATTTAGGACAAAATTTATCTCCACACATCTTTGGAGAACTTTTCTTAAGTGAGCTAAACATGCTTCAAAAGTGTCACCCATAACCGAGAAGTCATCTATGAATACCTCCATTGAATCCTCCACCGTGTCAGCAAAAATAGATAACATGCAACGTTGAAATGTTGCCGGAGCATTACATAACCCGAACGACATCTGTTTGAAACCAAAATTTCCATATGGGCAGGTGAAGTGGTTTTCTCTTAGTCTTCCGGAGCAATGGAGATTTGATTATAACCAGAATACCCATCCAAGAAGCAATACTAACGTCTCTCTGAAAGTTGATCAAGCATTTGATCCATTAAAGGCATGGGAAAGTGATCCTTTTCGGTCCATGAGTTTAACTTCCAGTAATCCATGCATACTCGCCATCCATTCACCGGTCTCATAGATACAAGCTCCCCCTTTTCATATGGGACTACTGTGATTCCTCCCTTTTTGTTACATATTGCACCGGACTTACCCATTTGCTATATGCAATATGATAGATCACACCTCCGTCAAACCACTTTATTAATTCTTTTTTCAGCACCTCTTGCATTGGTTGGTTCAATCTCCACTGATGTTCAACACTCGGTTTACAATCACTATCAAGCTGAATTTTATGAGTGCAAATGACGGGAGGAATGCCCACTTTGTCAGCGATAGTCCAACCTATGGCTTTGATATTCCTTCTCAACACCTCAATGAGTAATTTTACCTGCCATTCAAGAAAGTCAGCTGCAATGATCATTGGTAATGTGTTATTTGCCCCCAAGAAAGCATATCAGTGTTGGGAGGGAAGTACTTCCAACTCCAGCTTTGGTGGTTCTTATGTTGATGGCTTCGGGAGAGGACTTTCTCAATTTTTTAGATCAATGTCCAACTTCAATGGAGTCTTTGAATACCCTCCCCCCCCATGCTTCAAAGAGAAGCTACTACCTCATCGTAGCCTTCAATTTCAAACTCATCATAGTTAGCAAGCACGACTTCAAGCAGTTCACTCAGACACATCAAATGGCTAACATTATCCACCGCCTCATCAATAAGATCAATTGTGGAAACCATGTGAATATCGCTTGGGTGTTTCATTGACTTACAAACATTAAAGGTTACTTCATCTTTGTTCACCTGAAACTTCAGTTCTCCAGTTTCAACATCCACCAATGCTCTCTTGGTTGCCAAGAATGGTCTTCCCAAAATGATGGGAATTTCGGCATATATTTCACAATTGAGAATGACAAATTCAGCTGGGAAAATGAATCGGTCGACCTTTACCAAAATGTCATATAGTACCCCTACATGATGTTTAATTGATCGGTCTCCCATCAAGAGTCGCATTGTTGTGTCTTTCGGTTCACCCAACCCAAGTTTTTTATAGACTGCATATCACATTAGGTTGATGTTTTCTCCCAAATACCATAGAGCTTTAGCAAATTAGAGTATGCCAATGGTGCAAGGGATGGTGAACGCTCCGTGATCTTCTCAATTGTCTCAAAATCGAAGCTCCTTTTCTTTGTGACTAACTCCTTCATGAACTTGGCATAACCCGACATTTCCAACAACGCTTCCACTACCGATAAAAAAATCTTGAAATTCTCATCCTCATTCTTCTTCTTGAGACATTGGGAAAATGGAAGAGATATTTTGGGTAAAGGTTGTTTAGTTTTGGGATTGGATTGTGTTTATCCACATCTTCTTGTGGCCCTTTGGCAATGCTTTGATGGATGGGTATTTCTTTTTCCTCCATACGTTTGTCTTCTTCATGCGTATGAGCTTCTTCATTGCTCGTTACATCACCTATTGCTACCTTTCCACTACAAGTAACCACAACCATCCCTCTATCATTATCTTCTATTGTCATTTTTGCTTTCAATTGTGCTGAAAGTAAATTCAAGTGACCTTAAAGTATCTTGATTGCATTTGCGTGAGAGTTCACATTATTGTTCCATGATAAAAAATCAGCTTTCATACCTTTTAACAAATCATCTGAACATTCAACTTTATCAAGGATGCGTGATAACAAATAATTCACCTGAGGACTACTTGCACTCCCTTTCGACTTTGGGCTCTCACTCATTTGAGTGTGGTCCTCTTTGTGGTCATCCTCCATTTTCCAATAATTACTTTGCTCAGCCCAATCTTGATATTATCTTCTTTGCTCTTCCCCCTTATGATAGTTCTAACCTTGATTCCCACCACACTGTAAATAGCGTGGGTGGAAACCCTCCTCATATCTCTCGAAATTTCAACCTTGATTCTTCCCCAGCTTTGAATAACCCGAGGAAGAACCCTCCTCAACTCTAAACACTCCACTTGTTCCCTTGGGCTTTCCCTCATTCTCCAACATATCCCCTTGTAGTAGATCCATTTGGGTCAACATCTTCTTGAGTTTCTCATCCCTTTCTATTTCCTTATCAAGTTGCTCTTGTGTCATTCTAAAAAAAAAAGGAGAGACTTGATCCTCCTGAGTGTACCGAGCTTGATTTATTTTCGTCATGTCATCAAGAAGAAATGAAGCCACCTCAAAGGATTGCAACATTATTCCACCTCAAACCAATTGGTCAGCCACTCCTTTATTAACCGAATCAAGACTCCGGTAAAAATATTGAAGTAGAAAATCTTTTGGTAGCCTTTGAGCTTGGCATTGAAGTAAGAGTTTCTTTAACCTCACCCATGTTTCGTGGATGGGTTCACCTTCTAATCGCTTAAAACCTTGAATGTTATCTCTGAGTTTTATCATCCTCGATGGGGGGAAAATCTTTCATTGAATGCCATAATCAGCTCATCCCATGATGTGCTGGAATTTCTTGGTAACTTCGCCAATCTTGCATTGACTCTTGTGACACATTCTTGAAAGAAAATGGGCTGCACACCTCTATGAAATTCCTTACATGCTCATGTGCATCTTCATGATCAAGCCCTCCATAGAGTCCCCTCATTTGAATGAGATGAAGAGTTGTGCTAGTGACCTCAAAAGTTGCATTCTCATCAACTGATGGTAGGCAAATGCACCCATTTCACCCGATTGGGTTGGATGGTACACATTGTTAACATCCTCGATACCAATTTGGGGGCCTGCTAGGGTGCCATTTACTTCTTCCTCACTCATTTTAACTTCTATTCAGTCCAACCAACACTAACACAATGCAGTCTAAATTGATTCAACTACAGCTGACAAATGCACAAGCCAAACCTTCGATAAAAAAACTCTAAACAATGCTACTCTGCGGCAGCGACGCTTTTTTGATTAACGTTCAAAGACACTTCATCCGATTCTAAGCATGAATGGTCGTAAATCAGTATAAACCCAACTACATGAGTTGGGGTCGATCCCACAGAGAGTAAATTTTATTTGAATTCAAATATGAAAGTATAACAGTGACCCTTTTAATTGAACAAGCACCACACACAAGAGTTTAGGATTCAAATTCCAGGATGTAGTTACTAACCCACTTCAACACTCAAACCGAAACAATTAAATGATGAGGAAACACTTGGGGGGTTGACTAACCAACTATTGCATTCAACTTAATGGGTGAACATTATTACCAACAATGTCAATTTGTTGTGGGTAGAATAGGCTATAAGTAAAGTAATTTTCTCTCGAACAATTACCTTATTTATGATGAATTCTCTCAAACTTCAATACTAGCCATAAGACGCCCAACCCACTTTCTCATCAAGTCTACTCTGTCGAGCTACACACAAAGGGTGAATCATGAATTTCACTTTCTCAAGATGAAAACGCAATGACCCACTACTAAGGATCCCAAATTATCACTTTGGTTCTATCCTTCTCTCTGGACCAATCACAAAACTCTGAACTATAGTGCACTAAGCATGCAATAATGACTTTAAACCGCAATAATAATTCAGACCCACTTCAAATTAATACCACAATTCACTAATTAATGACACCCACTTAGTCAAATGCAACGATTGGTCACATTGTCATACCCCTAAGGTTAGGGTTTTAGCCAACCATGGTAAAAATATGAAATTTAATGCCTTCTACATTTTCCATAGCAGGGTAACTAAAATTCAAAAGTTAAATTTACTAAAATCTTCTCTATTACAAAACTCAAATTGAAAAACCTTGCTAAAAATCACTTGAAATCTACAATGGTGGTGTTTTTGCGCTCAATCTTTTGTTCCTCCCATTTATTAATACTTTCTCTATCTTGCAAAAATCATTTTATACAAATGTAATGTGAGGATTTTTGGGACTAATCGCTGAGGAAATTTGGGTTTCACCGATCTTTCGGCGACTCACTGATCGTCCTTCGTCTCGCCTCAATTCTTCTTATCTTTTTAGTCTAGCCAATGTAAATTTAGGCGAGCTAGATCGGGATCACCATTTCATTCCACGATTCACCTTTTTGCCTTTTAACTCGCCCATCAGCACTTGTCTGGATTTCCATCAAGACTTTTTGTGACCAGGTCATCCTTCACAGATGTGCTCGGCGACATGCCGGATGGAACTGCTACTCACCGAAGCTACCCCTAATCCAGTATCAAAGTTCTGTAAATTTTGGCGATAGAGGAGCAACTTAGGTGACACGCCGAGTGATCTCGGTGATCACCAGGCTTGCTTTTTTTCATCTTTCAGCTTACTTCTTTCCTATTTTCCAATTAGTGTCCTTTCTTTGTTCCTCAATCCACATACCTGGAATCAAGGGTTTTACATCAGTTTGTAGCACAAACTAAGAATTTGAGGACACTAAATCATTGTAAATAAAGCCCTAAATGAGTCTATCTCGGACTTATCATCTAGGTCAACTCTTAACCACATTCATCTTCTTAGGATCTACCTCAATACCCTTCCTAAAAACAAGGTGACCAAGAAATGCCATAGACCTTAACCAAACTCACATTTACTAAACTTTGTAAAGAGTTGTTGGTCCTTGAGAGAAGGTCAATATCAAAATCTATTTTCCTTTCTAGAGGAACACCAGGTATATAATCATGAAACACTTCCAGAAACTTATTAACAATGGAGACCGATTCAAGAGTAGGGGTTTCAGAATCCATATCCCCCGCCCTAACTAGATGATACAAGCAACCATTAGAAGTCATACTTCTAGCTTTAAGACAAGAAACAAACTGACTATTAGGCATGAAATTTATCCATTTCCACTCTAGGATAGGCCCATTTGGAAATTGAAACTTTACCACTCGGGTTCTATAATCAATAGAAGTATAAAAGGAATTCAATAAATCCATACCTATAATGACATCAAAATCTAGGATATCAAGTTTTACAAGATCAACATGAGTGACTTTATGGGATAAGGAGATGGGACAATTTCTATAGATTCTCTTATCCACAATAGATTCACCAATAGTAGTTGAGACAAAAAAAAGGTCAATCAACATATACGGAAGAATATCAACCCTCATAACCATATATGGCGCCACAAAATACAAGGTAGCAGCGAGATCAAACAAAGAATAAACATCAAGATGAAAGACTTTCAAAATACCAGAAGCCACATCGAGAGAACCCTCTTGCTCATGATGAGTTTGGATTGCATAAAACATGTTTTGCTTCTGACTCCCACTAGAACTGGATGAAAGATTAGGTTGAGCCCTTAGACCAGTATCTTCTTCAGTCATAGCAACTGAAAGATAATCCCTTATCTTGTGATGCATTTTTCCACAATCAAATCATGCATTAGAATCAGCTAGACATCTACCCTTATGCTTTCTTCCACATTTAGCACAAGTACATAATGAAGATCCACTACCATTTCCTCCTTAAAGCTTAGGGTTAGACACCCTATATTTGTTGAACCTAGGAGGAGCATTAGAGGAGCCTTGACCGGAAAACCTTTGTCGAAACGTAGAATGACCATGTCCATCAGACCTTGAATGTGAAAATTTACCATCACTGGTCCTTGCCTTCTTTGTCTCCCTAAATCTTTACTTAAGTTTCTCTTTTATTTTTGTTGAGCATGCACCATTAGATGACAAATTTCCATACTATTGATGATCATGGTAGTACGACATATCTTGACTACCATTTCAGACACTTCCGACATAAACTTACTCATCCTTTCCCTAGGATCGGTAACCATAGTAGGACCATACCTCAAAAAAAAATTGAACTCCAAAGAATATTCCCTCACACTCATGCTTCCTTAAAGAAGGTTGATGAACTCAAGTACATTTTCCTCGCTCATCTCAAGGGGAAAGAACCTATCAAGGAAAGCAACCTTAAACATTCCCAATCAAGAGGACCTGCATCAACCGACCTCTCTTGCTTCCATTAGTTGAACCAAACTTCACCAACACCCTTAAGTTGATAAGCAGCAAAATCTACCTTTTCAACCGACGTCACTCCCAAGATCAGCAACACCTTATACACTTCAGCAATGAACTCTTGCGGATCTTCCTACACCTTAGAACCATGAAACTATGGAGGATTCATCCTAGTGAAGTGATGAGTCAGAGATTTGGACTCATTTAGTGTAACACTCCAGAAAATGCTAGGTTAAACTAGGGTCTAAGCATGTGAGTTAATGTTGAAGTTCTAGGAGTTTAGTGAGTCAACGTCATGTTATGAGCCATAAAACAACTTCCCTAGCTTGATACTAAAGTCCTAGATACTATACGACAAGGCATGACTCCCACAAGGACCCCCCAAGGGTCCTTGATGAGAGCCAAGATACTGCTCTAAAAGCAGTCAAAAGTAGCAGCCATCCATGGAGGGAGGACCACGAGGCATGGACTGACTCACACCCTATAGATGGGAGTCGTGAGTCCAGCCTTACCCTCCTCCAAGGTCCCCCAAACCACCATGTTCCAGCCACATTCCATGGATGTACAATATTGTTCGTGGACCAATTCACACTCCATGGAAAGGTCTTGTGAGTTGAGACTTAGTCTCCTCACCAAGACCTCAAACAACCCCTCACTGAACCAAACCATGGACAACCACGACGGTCCGTGGACCCATCCATGCTCCGTGGTTTAGGGTTAGTGGATCGTACCTGGGTGAACTATCTTAGTTCAGCCTTAGATGAGGTGTTTTGGAAAATTACTAATTCATTTGTTTAAGGGTAGGGACGGTTGTATTTAGTTGTTTTAAGTATATTAAAGTATTTTTAAGTATTAATCAAGTCTTTTAATTCTCATAACTACAAAATATTTTCCAAATTCTCTCTTCTCTCTCTCTAAGAAGCTCCCCATTGAAGAACAAAAAAGAAGGTCGAGATTAGGGTTCCAACTTCAATCTTTTCACTCAAATTTAATGGGAAAACATCAATCAAGGTATGGGAACCTTGATTCATGGAACACTTTCCTCCATGAAACCCTTCTACTCTATTTTTTGAAAAAATGGGTTTAAGATTCTAAACTAGGGTTTTCATTCTAACTATGGGTTCTTCCTAAAAACGTTTTCATTATGTTGGTTGATGTATATTATGGATGATTTGACGTTTTAATGGTGATTTTATAGTAAAACTCCCCATGAACCCATGAACTACCCCATGACCCCAATTTCATGAATTTCAATGAAGGTATTGATACAAGATGATTACTACTATGAATTGTGGTTATGCTAATTTGGTTATAAAACCTTGACTTATTCATATTGATAATAATATATCCTAAATGAAAGTGTGAGACTTACTTCATGACCTTAAAAGGGGCAAATTGTGAAGGATTGTTCATGATTGTTGATAGTTATTGATGAACTTATGAACTCATTTGAAAGGTGAGAATCCTATGACTATTGTGTGAATTGAGGTGTTGTTGGAAGACTAATTTCCCCTATCCTTAAACATATATATGTATAATTTGTCTAGGGTGATGTTTATGTTGTTGTGTTGATTGAAAGGCTAATTCTCATGAAAACACTATGAATAATGAGGTAAAAGTTACTCACCCTATAATGATGATTCTAAGGTGAAAGGTAGTTCTCATTTTAATGAATCTATGAGTTATTTAGTGAATTGTATTGAACGAAGGGTAAAGTATGCCTTTACACATGTAAATACAATCCAAAGCTAATTATGTATAAATGGGAAATAATGCTTAGTACCGAGTGGATATGGACAATGAGGAAAAGGCCCCCATGCTAATGCAATAGGTTGGGTCATCTATAGTAAACTCATAAGATGGAATCTCCTCTGTTAATGCAATAGGTTGGGTTTCTAGTAGCAATCTTTCTATCCCACAACTATGTGCCAAACATAGGACTTAGCTAGTGGATCCTCTTAGAATCTAAATATGATTTGTTCTACTTTTGGCAAGTAGAGTGCCTTCTTTCTGTGTGGGGTTATATGACACCTGATTCCATGTAGCTCACATGGTCTATGTCGGTTATGGCTAATTTTTCGTAATAATAATAATAAGATAATGAATATGATATGAACTATACTATGACTTATTAGGAGGTTATGGAATGGTTTCCTTATGGTATGTTGAAATATGAATTTATGTATGTATAATGGATGGAAGGTGTTATAGATGACTTCCCTTATGTTAGTTTATGTTCATGTATTTTCCTCATTTATGACTATGGATTATAGTAAGCTTGGAAATGATGTTAATGAATATGTGGCTTCAAAGGGATGCTTAGTAGGGTTGGTATTATGGGATACCAACCATACATTGCACAAGTGTTCTTAGAGGTTGCTGAGGTATTGGTATTACTATGTTATGAGCGTATTGGGACTATAGCTTGTCTTTTATGTTGAAAATACATATTGGCTTTCCAAACTTGATAAATGCATACTTCCAAGAAAAATGTCCTATTTAGCATATTTAAATGTTTTTATGCATGTTTCCATACTTAATACATATTTGTCCTAACACCTTGTTTTCTTCATACTATTTGTGTAGGTCCCGGACGTTGATTCATTTCTTCATTCTTCAAAGTAAAGCTTGGGTCGACTATTCCCTAAGTTTTGGTGAGTCCTCCAGTTCGAGGACCATATGTTTTATTTTAGTCTTAGTTTATTAGTACTTTATTATGGTAAGACTTTCATTGATGTAAAGGGTTAAGTACCTAATTTCGTACTCCTATGTTAGATGGTTTTAATAAGACAAGTCTAGTATTTCCACGACTATTTATTTATGGATTTTGAAGTTTGACTTCTATTAGAAAAGTTTTACTTTTGCGCATTATTTCTTATGACATTATGTGTATGATTATGCTAAGGGCTTGTATGTGACACCTTCGGGGTCAACTACGCCATGTTACATCTAAGGGGTAACCCCGGGTCGTGACAAACTTGGTATCAGAGCATAAGGTTTTGGGAATAATATATAGGATTTATGTCTCATGAAACGACGTCTAATAGTGTCTTGTTCATCAGTGTGAAGTGCGCCACACTTATGAGTGAGAGGCTATAGAATGCTTAGGAATTTTCCCTTCTTTTATCACTCTTTATTCGTGCTTGAATATTCTAGCCCTATGACCTCCTTTATAATCCTTTTCTTGCGATGATAGGAAATGAATACAATGAGAGGTAATGCAAGCAGAGGGCAAGAGGGGAATGTCAATGAGAGGAATCCTCCCCAAGCTCCTCTGAATCCTCAAGTGCCTGATGAAGAGGGAGTTATGACTAATGTGGAGATAAGAACGACTCTCCAGACTTTGACTCAGGCTTTGATGGGCCAAGTCACTAGGAATGCAAGAGTTCAATTGAATCTGAATGCTAGCACAACCGCTTCCAGGATTAGGGATTTCACCATAATGAATCCTCCTACCTTCTATGGCTCCATAGTGGATGAATATCCACAAGACTTTCTAGACGAAGTATTAAAGGTGGTGGATGCTATGGGAGTGACTAATCGTCAGAAAGCAGAATTGGCCGCCTACTAGTTGAAGGACGTAACTTAGGTTTGGTGTGAACAGTAGAATGGGGATAGAACTGTGAGGGAGGGTCTGATTGATTGGGAAGCTTTCAAGTCGACCTTCCTTGACAGGTTTTTCTCGTTAGAATTAAGGGAGAGAAAGATGCAGGAATTCATCAATCTTCACCAAGGAGGGATGAGTGTGAAATAATAAGTCCTGAAGTTCACCCAGCTCTCTAAGAATGCTCCAACCTTAGTGGTGGACTCAAGGGCCAAGATGAATAAATACGTTATGGGGATATCTGCCTTGGTGGTAAACGAGTGTCATTCGGGAATGCTCTTTCCTAGCATGAACATTTCAAACCTTATGGTTCATGCTGAACAAATTGAGGAAGAAAAGCTCAGGAAGGCTGGTCGAGAAGTGAAGAGGACAAGAGTAGATGATTTCAATTCGTTTAACGGTAAACCAAAGTTTAAGAAGAGGTTCAAGATAAACCAAAGTTTAAGAAGAGGTTTTCTAATCAAGGTACCACTAACACTTTTAATGTCAACAAAGAAAAGGCGCCCACTCCTAAGCCACAGAGTGGTAGTGGAGGTGGTTCTTATGTAGAGGGGCCTACATGTGCAAAATGTGGTAAGAAGCATGAAGTTAAATGTCTTGTTGGTATGGGTGTGTGCTATAGATGCGGAAAGGGTGGACACCAATTGATATACTGCCCAACCCGTTCGGCCAAGGGAAGAGAGGGTAATCAATCCCCTCCAAGTGGTTCTAATTTGGATGCTCCAAAGAAGAGTCGCTTCTATGTTCTCCAGTCCCGCAGTTATTGATGCTTATCGTGACCAATGACACTAACTACGGTTTGAGTGTCTATGATTGTCGATAATATAGTAACCCAACCAAGGGCTGGGTTCGTGTCCCAAGGGAGCGGTCTTGAGTATTAATAGAAAAATAAAATTTAGTTCTAACTAGTCGTAGCTAAAGACATTAATGATTAAAAATATTATAAATCGAAGGGGGGACACAAAAGTGTCAAATATCAATTTGGGGTTTTTGTCAAAAGTAAGTAAAAGCAACAAAAAAAACAAGAAAATCAAGTATGGGGAAAGGTTCTTGAGGTGTGACTACAATACAAGTTGAGATAAATGGTTGGGTACATGCTTTCGATAGGAAATTTGCAAGATAATAGTGACTAGGCTAAGCTTTATATGGAAATAAGTTCCCTCTCGGGTAACTTACCCCGTTCCAAATGTGTTCCTCTCGAAAACACATTTTCCGCATGAAGACCACCCTACACCTTACCCCACTCACACTCTTGAGCTGAGTGTTAGGATATGGGACTAGGGATCACACTCTCGGGCTGAACCTCATGTCGACCCACTCCTTAAGCCATCAGTCTAGTGGTCTTGGTTTTGTGACCTCCCTCTCGGACAAGCCGAAAACACATGGGTGGTTTTGTATTTGCAATTACAAATCCATTAAATTAAACCACAACCACTAGGTGAAATCACCATTAAAATACATCTACCCTATCATCAAGCAACACCCAATAATAATATCAATACATATTTGCTAAATCACACCCCAAGAATGGGGGTTCTTAGCCACACATCAAGAAACAAAAAAATACACCTAAAATGATAGTGAAATCAAATGGGTATAACAAATTAAACCTTGATTTAAGCAAAGAAATAAGAATGGAGAAGACTCACTTCCAAATTGGGGAAGATGAACTCTTTTCTTCAGGTCTCCTATAAAACCCTCTCCAAACTAGAGAGTAAAAAGTACTAAAAATTATATTGTCTAAAATTTGATTCTAAAAATGTAATGCTCAAACTTCATACTAAGCTATAACTCTTAACGAGTATTTATAGTTTTCAAAAATATGTGTTGCGGCGGATCATTTGACGACATTAGTTGGAATCACCGATCAACTCGGTGATTTACCTTTTGGTGTATTTCATCGCCGTCTTGCATCATCCTTCGACATCTTCGTGCTCTGGGTCATTGGGCGACATAGTACTGCTTTGCGGACCTTATCGGCTATGCGCCGACTGCTCTCTTTTTCAGCTTACTTGATCCTTTCCTTCAGGGCCTAACACACTGGAACACAAGCCGAAGTGAGACCATTCAACGATTCGCCAAGTGAACTCGGCGATCCTCAGGCCTTTATTTTCTTGTTCTTTTCAGCCTTTTCGTTCCTTTTTGCGCCTAAGTGTCCATACTTCCACTAAAACTTCAAATACCTGAAACTTAAGCATTTTCATCAGATATTAAGATAAAATAAACATTTGAGGACACTATTTCTATTAAAATAAAGCCCTAAATGAGTCCAATTTGTGGACTCATCAACACCACCAACTTACACTTTTGCTTGTCCTCAAGTAAACTCAAGTTTAGTCGTTCAGAAAGGAGGTGTCTCAAACAGTGCTACATAAGACTCAATTATGAATGCACACAACAAAACTTCAAACTACTTATGCGGAGGTTCAATTGTGTACTCAAAGATTCAAGTTGTGACACACCATTACCAAAGATTCTCATGCTCGCAGTACTTGTTACTAATGCAAGTTCAAGCTCAACAAAAGTATCTAAATGCCCTCACACAAAGAATGATTCCATATTCACACACAGGAGTTAATCAATTTAAGATCAGGAATCTGATGCAACACTCACACTTAAAAAGAGGAACACAATGCATGTTTTCACCCATAGGTTTGCCCTTATTTTCTAATTGACTTTTGGTTTGGCTTTTTCAAGATCAAAAAGGTATTTTCAAGGCTTGTAATGGGGCTGAGTGAAAAGGTATGATCATTTGGGCTCAGTGACTTCATCATCCTCGTGAGATGTGGTGTTCTCAAAACGTCATTTTTTCTTCCCTTATCACTTTTTCTTCGAGTTCTTCTAAGTTATCCTTTCATTCACTTTCCATGTATTACTTGGAAACCCAATTCCTTTTGCACATTTTTTCCGAAAATATTATATATATATATATATTTTATTTTTATTTTTTTTATATTTTTGAAGGGTTCCCATTTTGTTTTGCAATACCATGGTTTAGAAAGACTTTTTCATGCACTTCTTGACTTCTCCTTTTCATTTTCACCACACCCCCAACTTAGGATTTTGGCCTAAGTTGTCTATTCACTAAATCACAACTCAAGAGAATTATAGGTAGTGGGGTTAAGTAAGGTCTAGGGTTCATGAGGTTCTTCCAAAGAAAGGTAAGGCTCAAGGGGTGCTCAAAAGAGTTTCACACGCTCACGGGTAGGCCACAAAAGAGGTATATGTCAAATTTGGCTCACACTCTTTAAAGTTTCCTAAGATCATATCAAGAGGACACCTTTCTAAATCAATCAGACTAACAGAGCAAATTCTGGGTTTATTCATGCATGGTTCAAAGTAAGCTAATCACATAAGGCATCAACACTTAAGTCAAGCAAGACTACACACTTTCGCTAGTGTGCAACAGTCATTACAAGAGAATCAATTCTATAAATAGCTAATCACAACAAGATGCAAAGAGTTCACATATTGTCTATGCAACTTCATTTGGTCTCGTCGTAGCTGCACAATCATGTTCGTTTGATTGAGAACACTATTTAACTCATTAGTATTGATCAGAATCGAGACTTAAATTTTGCAACAGAACAGCCACTTTCAACACAAGCGGTGGCGAAAATTTTAAAAAAACAAAAAAGTTCCGACAGGGTCGAAATCATTTTTATAATTGAAAACCAAAAGGAGCGATGAGCTCAATCATCCACAAAAGGCAATAGATAACACAAGTAAAAATAGACAACCCAATTATACCAAAAATGAATCACTAGTAGCACACAAAAGGTGAGCCTCACCCCACCACAAATAAAAGTAATTTTTCCTCAAATGCAATTAACGTATAATCCGAAAGGCAAAAAAAGAAAGACAGAGAGGGAGGCAAAGAGGGGATCCTAGCTCATAGGTCGCTTCATCTGTCTGGGCATCAGTACACGGAGTGAAAACCATACGATCCAGCTCCACTAGATCCATCGGTATAAGACTTTGCCAAGGAAGCTAGCACAACAGTATCTATCATGATTTCTTCAGTCTCGGCTATGTCATCTACTATAACTTTCTTAAATATCTCATTGTCAGTTTATGCCTCTGATTCAGGATCAGTTGTATGCCCCATTCCATCGCCATGTCCTGCAATAGTCTCAAGCATTTCGGGCATATCTGGAATTTCTACTATTCCAAAAACCATGGACACATTAGTGGACTTCATATGGTCTATATCTTTTCGCAATTCAGCAATGGAAGCTTTTAAAGTCGTCACCTTCTTTGTGGATCCTTAATTGTGCTCACACACTGCTATTCTGGCCTCTAGGGAATCAATGGTAGTGCTCAGAGGTGTCACAACATCAGTTAAAGAAATACGGATCATGCCTGGAACAAAGGTCTCTAGGCGAGCAGCCTGACAATCAGGAGAAAGAGCCAGCTGTCCCATTTGGAGTAGGGAAGCCCGGGTGAGTGGAAGTCAGGAATCAACAGCAACCGTGGTGGGTCTTGGCGATCGTATAGCAGAAGAAGAACCTGGAGAATCAGCGGGAGTAACAGTGGTAATGGATATACCTGAAGGCCTAGGGGTCGGAGTAGATAGAGGTGCCTCTGCAGGCGATGATTCTTTGTTTACTAGCTCCATCGATGTTGCATTTTTCCTATCTACATGATCCTTAAGACACTCAGCTTCGATTCTCCAGATATCAGTAGAGGCTGTAGGCATCACTTCTACATTCTTCTTGACATCTCAAGGCATCTGGGCTCGTTTGCATAATTCTCTGATCAAGACTTGAAATGGAAGTGAGGTTCGACTCTGTCCTGCACACATGAGTATCTCTGAAGCAATGATTGTACCCAAGTTTATTTGAGTCTCCTCTATGACGCAACCTAGGCAAGCTGCCTTGGCAAGGCAAACGATCGACTCATTTTGGGATGGCATATTTGTGTTGCTGATAAAACTGAACCAGAACCTTGTGGCTATGTTTAGTTCTTTCTTTTCAATCGGAACTCCTTCCGCCTCCCACTTTGGAGTTTCAGCTACAATTAGTGGGGCTAACCACTCTTTCATCTCATCCAACTTCTTTGTTCTGATCAAGTACTGGCAGTGATCCCCAATATTTGTGGGCATGCCCAAGACTGCATTGATTTCCTCATTATCACACTTCACTCTCTTGCCTCCGATAACCAGATAACTAACCTCTTTCAAGGTTATTGCTACTTGGTTTTTCTAGGGTATTCATCCACTATATGCAATGTAGAACTCTCTTACCCAGTTTGGAATATAAGGGCCACGGGGTTTGGTGAAGCTTCAGAACTTGTGGTATCTCAGACACTCCATTATCTTTGGGTATCTATCTATAACCCCGTCTATGGACATACACTTTTCTTCCAGAAGTTTCCTCAGTTCCTCAGTTCCTCAGCCTTTACTCGATTTATTGATTTAGGCTGAGGACCTTGTACTGGAGGTGCTAATACCACTGTCTGCATTGGAACTGGAGGTGTAGTATTATAGGCTGGGGAGTCCTGGTCCTGGATGAATCATTCATCTTCTAAATTTGTCGCTCATCCCTCTGTGCTATTGACATATCATTCTCATCAGAATCCACACCTTCGCTTTTAGATGGGTTGGGTTCATTTTTATAAAAGACATTATGTTCAGTGCTTGCATCTGATAATTCAAGGGCCTTGTGTTTGCCCTTCCATTTTTTGCAAGTTGTGGAAAGTTTAGCAACTTTTCTTCTGAATGTATTTGTATCCTCGTTCATTGTAATCTCTTTTGTTCCACTTTGGGGTGGCTTGCTTCTTCCTACAACTTTGGATCTAGCCATTTCTGCAAAGAATTTAAAAAAGTTAAAACAACTAAATTGAGTTTAGAGAAACACAATTACAGAAGGACTTGCCGAATAGATCGGTGAATCGCCGACTGATTTTGGCGACCAATATTTCTGACCGAAAGTTACAGAACACTGATTACAAGCAGCATGAAGTTAAAGGCAAGATGGGATAATTTTGGTGAATTGCCAAGTAAATCGGCAAACTCTCCTTAGCACGCTGATTAGTCTAAATTATCAAAAATGCACATCACATGACATAGGATGAAATTACTTACAATGAGAGCATCCATATAACAATTAAATGCAGGGTTTGGAGAGCCAACCATTTAGGCAGATTAGATCGAGATTGTGATGCTAAGCAACAAGTTATCACAGATCCAAGCACTACTTAGGCAGCTAAAATACTTACAAGTTGCAAAAATGCTAAAAATACTAAGTGCAATTTTGAGAGAATCGAGAGTGAGGGGGGTATGTAAAAAGGTTTAAAGTCAAAGCCGGTGGTTTTATAAAATCCATCCAGATCTCACCCATTCGGCGACATTGGTTTGATTTACTTCGATACTTGGCGATCCGCCGAGTTTTCATCTTTCTCGCCGAGTTTTACAGGACTCTTAGTCAAAGTGAGGATCCAAATGACGGTCTTTGTAGTGGACACCGATCTTGTCGGTGCTTCACCAATTGGACTTGAGTAATTCATCCTGTACTTTTCACAAACTTGTCATGCCCCAATCCTACAAAATCAAACCACCTTTATTTCAAAAATAACAAAATTAACGTAGTGAAGGGTTATGGGTTGCCTCCCAAACAGCGCCTTAGTTACTGTCGTGGCACGATGCGGGTTAGCACCTAGATTTCAATTTTGGGGTCAGCCAAAACATCATTTGGCAACCCCTTTTCTTGTGACTGATGGAGATTAGACATTACATGACCGAAGAGAGTTTATTAGCTGGATAGAACTATAGTGAGAACTGTTCATCTGATTTAGCACTTCTACATTTTCTCTAATCTCTTCTAGCACTCTATCTTGCTCATTTAGCCTTTGAAGAATGGTTAATAACATATCTTCGATATGTTTATTTTCAATGTCCATAGATCTTTCCTGCTAAATAGGTGGTCTGCATTTGCTATTCTCTTTGGACACCACCTCTAGTTCCTCGACCTTGTGGGTCAAGTTATCCATTTGATCCAGCAAAATGATCAATTGCTGGTCTTTCTCAGTATCCTTGCTGGTTTTAGCCACAAAGTCAAGGAATTTGGCTGTGGTCTCATAGGAGTATTTCTCATGACCACCTGGAATAAGTCGGTCGATTAACCCTATGTTTCTGGGATTTAGAATCCTATAGAAGCATTCCAGTACAACTAAGTTGGGATTTCATGAGTTGGGCATTGTATCAATAGTGTTTTAAACCTCAGCCACAACTCGTAAAAAGGTTCTCCTTCTAGATGCTTGAAATTCAGGATGTGATCCCTGAATCTCATCACTTCTGCTGGGAGGTGCTCCATCGGTCCACCATCCCCATCATGTATACTCATTATCCTATCTCAACACACAAACAAGATAGACAAAACTAAGAATTAGGGTAGTAAACTACAACTAAGAAGAACAAAAATTCTACTAATCTAAAAATTCTCAAATAACACCAATCCCCAGCAGCGACGCCATTTTGATTCTTATCGTGACCAATGACACTAACTACGGTTAGAGTGTCTATGATCGTCGATAATATAGTAACCCAACCAAGGGTTGGGGTCGTGTCCCAAGGAAGCGGTCTTGAGTATTAATAGAAACCTAAAATGTAGTTCTAACAAGTCGTTGCTAAAGACATTAACGATTAAAAACATTGTAAATCGAAGGGGGGACACAAAAGTATCAAATATCAATTCGGGGTTTTTGTCACAAGTAAGTAAAAACAACAAAAATAACAAGAAAATCAAGTATGGGGAAGAGTTCTTGGGGTGTGACCGCATTACAAGTTGAGATAAATAGTTAGATACATCCTATCGATTGGAAATTTACAAGATAATAGTGACTAGGCTAAGCTTTAGATGGAAATAAGTTTCCTCTCGGGCAACTTACCCCGTTTCAAATGTGTTCCTCTCAAACACCCATTTGCCGCATGAAGACCAGCCTATGCGTTACCCCATTCACTCTCTCGAACTGAGTGTTAGGACATGGGACTAGGGCTCACCTTCTCGGGCTGAACCTCATGTCGACCCACTCCTTAGGCCATTAGTCTAGTGGTCTTGGTTTTGTGACTTCCCTCTCGGGCAAGCCGAAAACACATGGGTGGCTTTGTATTTGCAACTACAAACCCATTAAATTAAACCACAACCACTAGGTGAAATCACCATTAAAGTACATCTAACCTATCATCAAGCAAGATCCAACAATAATATCAACACATATTTACTAAATCATACCCCAAGAATCGGAATTTTTAGAACACATCAAGAAACAACAAAATACACTTTAAATGATAGTGAAATCAAATGGGTATAAGAAATTAAACCTTGATGTAACGATCATAGCGATCTCCTCTGGTACCTACTGGTATGTCAGGATCCAATTGGTCATGAACATCGTAAGGTGCTGCTTTTCGCAAATCCCAGCATACCCCAGAACCTCTTAACATTACACCACTGAATCCCCAATCCTTTGCTTGTTGTGCAGTGACAGAAGAATGGAGAAGACCCACTTCCAACTTGCGGAAGATGAACTTTTTTCTTCAAGTCTCCCAAAAAACACTCTCCAAACATGAGAGTAAAAAGTACTAAAAATTATATTGTCTAAAATTTGATACTAAAAATGTAATGCTCAAACTTCATAATAAGCTATAACTCTCAACGAGTATTTATAGTTTTCAAAAATATGTGTTGCGGCGGATCGTTCGATGACATTAGTCGAAATCATCGATCAACTCAGCGATTCATCTTTTGTTGTAGTTTATCATCATCTTGCATCATCCTTCGACATCGTCGTGCTATGGGTCATTGGGAAACATAGTACTGCTTCGCTGACCTTCTCGGCGATGCACCGACTGCCCTCTTTTTATTCCGACTAGATCCTTTCCTTCGGGGATCAGCACACTGGAACAAAAGGCAAAGTGAGACCCTGTGGCGATTCGCCAAGTGAACTCGACGATCCTCAAGCCTTTATTTTCTTGTTCTTTTCAACCTTTTCGTTCCTTTTTGCGCCTAAGTTCCATGCTTCCACTAAAACTTCAATAACCTTAAATTTAAGCATTTTCATCAGATATTGTGATAAAATAAGAATTTGAGGATACTCTTTCTATTCAAATAAAGCCCTAAATGAGTCCAATTTATGGACTCATCAGTTATCAAGAGGGATCCACGGATTTTGTCACTGGTAAGTTGCAAGTATTTTCCATATATATTTATGCATTGTTAGACCCTGGTGCTACTTTATCTTTTGTAACACCTTTGGTAGCCATGAAATTTGATGTACTCCCTGAAACTCTTATAGAACCTTTTTCAGTTTCCACCCTAATTGGGGACTCAGTTGTTGCAACAAGAGTCTATAGAAATTGTCTTGTTTCTTTACCTCATAAAGTCACTTGTGTTGATTTGTTAGAGTTAGATATGTTGGACTTTGATGTCATTTTGGGGATGGATTGGTTGCATGCTTGTTTTGCCTCCATTGATTATAGAACTCTGGTAGTGAGATTTCAGTTTCCTGATGAGCCTGTTTTTGAATGGAAAGGGGGAAATTCAATTCCTAGAGCTCGATTTATTTTGTGTGTAAAGGCTTGTAAAATGATTTCTAAGCGTTGTATCTACCATATAGTAAGTGTTCGGTTCCCATAGTCAGGGAGTTTCCTGAGGTTTTTCCTGATGACTTACCCGGTATTCCTCCAGAACGGGAAATAGACTTTGGCATTGATCTTATACCAGATACAAAACCCATGTCTATTCCTCCTTACGGGATGGCCCCGACTGAATAGAAAGAGTTAAAAGCTCAACTCAAGAATTTGTTGGATAAGGGTTTTATTCAACCAAGCATATCTCCTTAAAGTGCACCGGTATTATTTATGAAAAAGAAGGATGGGTCCCTTAGGATGTCCATTGATTATCGCCAGCTGAACAAGGTCACTATAAAGAATAATACCCGCTGCCCAGAATTAATGAATTATTTGACCAATTCCTAGGGGCAAGTTATTTTTCGAAGATTGACTTACGTTCGGGCCATCACCAACTAAGGGTGAGACATGCTGACATTCCTAAAATAGCCTTATGAACTAGGTATTGTCACTTTGAATTCTTAGTGAGGTCTTTTGGTCTAACCAATGCTCCGGCAGCTTTTATGGATCTTATGAATGGGGTGTTTAGACAATACCTTAATTCATTTGTGATCGTCTTTATTGATGATATTTTGATCTATTCTAAGAGTGAGGGTGATCACATGGAGAATTTGAGGATAGTTTTGCAAGTCTTTAAAGACTAGCAATTGTATGCTAAGTTTAGCAAGTGCGAGTTTTGGCTAAGGTGGGTTGCGTTCCTCTATCATATAGTGTCAAGCCTGGGTATAGAGGTTGATCCTAAGAAGACTGATGCGGTTAAGAATTTTCCCAGACCTCTGAGTCTCACTGATATATGAAGCTTTATGGGCTTTGCCGGGTATTGTAGAAGGTTTTTTGAAGGTTTCTCATCTATTGCTTCTCCATTAACTGCCTTGACTCAAAAGAAATCCAAATTTGAGTGGTCTGAGGCTTGTGAGAAGAGCTTCCAGGAGTTGAAGGATAGACTCACCACCGCTTAGGTGTTGACCCTACCGAAGGGTACTGATGGGTTTATGGTTTATTGTGACATTTCTCGAGTAGGTTTGGGATGCGTCCTTATGCAACATGGCAAGGAGATTTCCTATGCTTCGAGGAAACTCAAGGTACATGAAAAGAATTACCCAATCCATGATATAGAATTGGCGGTGGTAGTTTTTGCCTTGAAAATTTTGAGCCACTACTTATATGGGGTCCATGTTGATGTGTTCACTGACCACAAGAGTCTCCAATATGTGTTTAGTCAGAGAGACTTAAATCTCTGACAGAGAAGGTGGTTGGAACTTTCGAAAGATAATGATATAAGTGTCCTTTACCACCTCTGGCGAAGATAATGTAGTTGCTAATGCCTTAAGTCAAATGACTATGGGTAGTGTGGCTCATGTAGAAGATGAGAATAAAGAGCTAGTTCGCAATGTGCATAGGTTGGCCCGTTTAGGTGTCCAACTAGTAGATTCCTAGAAGGGTGGATTCATGGTTCACCATAGTTCCGAATCATCCATTGTGGTTGATGTGAAGTCTAAGAAACATCTTGATCCTTTTTTGATGGAGTTGAAAGAATCGGTTCTTAACAAGTTTGTTGAGGCTTTCCCCCAAGGGGAGACGGGGTGCATAGGTACCAAGGTAGATTGTGTGTTCCGGATGTTGATGGGTTGAGAGATCATATTTTAGAATAGGCCCATGGTTCACAATACTGTATTCATCCAGGAACCACCAAGATGTACCGCGATCTACGGGAGGTCTATTGGTGGAATGGCATGAAGAAGGATATAGCAGGTTTTGTGGCTAAATGTCCAAACTGTCAGCAAGTCAAAGCCAAACACCAAAAACTAGGAGGTTTGTTACAAGATATAGATCTTCCCACTTGGAAGTAGGAGGAGGTGAATATGGATTTCGTTGTGGGGTTGCCTCGTACTCGAAGGAGACATGACTCTATTTGGGTCATTATTGATCGGATGATGAAATCAGCCCATTTTCTTCCTGTTAAGATTTCCTTCTCGGCAGAAGACTATGCTAAGTTATACCTTGAGGAAATAGTGAAGTTACATGGGGTTCTTTTGTCCATCATATCAGATCGGGGTACTAAGTTTACTTCACATTTTTGGAAGGCATTCCAAAGAGGGCTTGGTAGCAATGTTAAACTCAGTACCACTTTCCACCCTCAGACGGATGGTCAAGCGGAACGGACCATTCATACCTTAGAGGATATGTTGAGGGCGTGTGTGATTGATTTCAAGGGAAATTGGGATGATCATCTTCCATTGATTGAATTTTCCTTTAACAATAGTTACCACTCAAGCATTGTCATGGCCCCATTTGAAGCACTCTATGGTAGGAGTTTTAGATCTCCAGTGGATTGGTTTGAGGTAGGTGAGTTTTCTCTAATTGGTCCCGACCTATTTTACGATGCCATTGAAAAAGTTTGACTCATTAGAGAGAGGTTGAAAATGGCTCAAAGTCGGCAAAAGTCCTACGCTGACAATAGGAGAGGGGATCTTGAATTCGAGATTGGTGATTGGGTCTACTTAAAAATCTCACCTATGAAAGGTGTGATGAGGTTTGGCAAGAAGGGAAAACTTAGTCCTCGATATGTGGGGCCATACCAAATCTTGACACGTGTGGGAAAGGTTGCATATGAATTAGACTTACCCGGTGAGTTGGCTCAGGTTCACCAGTGTTCCATGTTTCCATGCTCAAGAAGTTCATTTGTGATCCGGTATTCATCATTCCCTTAGAGGGTTTAGAAGTTGATGAAAACCTTTCCTATGAAGAAGTTCCGGTTGAGATTTTAGACCGGCGAGTTAGGAGGTTAAGGAACAAAGAGGTAGTTTCTGTTAAAGTCTTATGGAGGAATCATTTAGTTTAGGGTGCTACTTGGGAGGCCAAGGCCGATATCAAGTCCCGCTATCCTCATCTTTTTCCTTCTACTCTTACCCTACTTGAGGTAATTAGTTTTTGAGTTGGTGTTTTGGAATAAATGCGCTATGAGTTTTCTTATGATTTTCTTATGTGTGCATGTTCTTGTAAGAATTCATGTTTAGCATATATTGAGTTTTCATGATTTATGTATTCCTCATGTTGGGCTGCACTTTAGCATAATAGTTGCATATTTGACTCATGAGGTGAATTAATGAGCATGTGTTCTATACTTTATATGATTTGGCTAAATGGCTATTTATTTATTGATTATGTTGAACTTGTTTCATGGAGAAGGTAGTTCCTCCTAGGATGATTCTAATGATTATGTTGTGTGCATTGTGGGTTGTAGATGTAGCTCCTACTGCCTTGAGATTGCATTAATTTTATATTGAGATGGAGTGATACTTCTCTTATGTTTTGTGCATTATTAATGTGGCATGTTATTGGGTTGCTAGTCTTGAGTCATAAACCGCTTAATGTGTGTTAGAGTGTCATTCGAGGACGAATGTTCCTAAGAGGGAGATAATGTAACACTCCAGAAAATGTTAGGTTAAACTAGGGCCTAAGCATGTGAGTTAATGTTGAAGTTCAAGGAGTTTAGTGAGTCAACGTCATGTTATGAGCCGTAAAATAACTTCCCTAGCTTGATACTAAAGTCCTAGAGCCTATACGTCAAGGCATAGCAGCCACTGAGCCGAAATGGCCATACCTTTACACTCAGCCCCATTACAAGCGTTGAAAAGGCCTTTCTGATCTTGAGTAAGCTGAAAAAAATGTTGATTGAAAAATAAGGGCAACCTATGGGTGAAGTCATGCATGTGTTCATCTTTGTGAGTGTGAGAGTCGTATGTAATTCTAGAGCTATAAATTATTGAAGAATCATGTGGGAAAATGGAATCATCTTTGTTGTGAGAGAATTTCAGTACCTTTGTTGAGCTTGAACATGAATTTGAATCAAGTATTGTGAACTTGAGCATCTTTGATAATAGTGAGTCACAACTTGAATCTTTTAGTACACAATTGATCCTTGCATGAGTAGGTTGAGACTTGTTGTGCGCTATCATGATTGAGTCTTATGTAGCACTATTTGATACATCCTTTTTGAACTAATGAACTTGAGTTTTATTTAGGGACAACCAAAAGTTTAAGTTGGGGGTGTTAAGGAGTCCGAGATTTGGAATCATTCAGGGCTTTGTTTATAGATATTTAGCGTCCTCAAATGCTTATTTTGTGCCAACAACTGATGTTAAATCCTTGATTTTCAGGAATATGGATTTAAAAACAAAGTGAGGACACTAACAGGCAAAAATGAACAAAACAGGCCGAAGAAATAAAGATGGGTGAGTTTGAGGATTGCCAACAGCACTCAGTGTGTCGTCAAGTGGCTCAACAAACCGCCTAAAGTTCCAGTGTGCCGAGCCTGAAGGAAAGAACCAAGTTGGAGATGAAAAGGAGTGGTCGGTGGATCGCCGAGTGAATTTGCAAAGCCAAGATAGATCGCCCAAAGATACAAACCTTGAGGATGTTGAATGCTAAGGAAAGAGGGCGATGGAAGAGACCAAAGGGCGGCTCACCGAGTGGTTTGGTGAGCCCGAGTTACTTCACCCAAATGGCTTTCGTAGCACATTTTTGGCAACTATAAATACGTTTTATAACATTTAGTTTAGTATCAAATAGTCTTTAGAACAATTTTATTAATAAGTTTTGAACATCTGGAGACAGTTTTCTCTAATTTTCCTTAGCTTTGAGGGATTCAAGAAATTCACTTTTGAGAGATTGGAAGTGGGTCTTTGAAGTTTATCAAATTTCATTATTGTAAAGACGAAATCACTCTTACCCAGTTGATGGATAATCAATTTGGTAATGATTTTTACCTTTTTATGATGTCTAGCTAAAACCCCAATTTTGGGTTGTGATTATGTGATTATGTGATTATGTGTTGATTTAGCTTATGGGTATTGATATACCGTGAGTTTATGGTATTTCTAATACATTTCACTTATAAGTTGTGTGTGTCTAGGGCCTTTTAGTATTGGTTTTTATGTGTTTTAATCATATTTTGCAGGAAAGATGTTCAGGCGCGGAAGTAAAGAGACAACTGAAAGAGATGCAGAAAAGGGCATCTA